>PVJS01030839.1:0-23817 GCA_004027185.1 Glis glis | reverse complement strand
ACCGAAAAAAAAAAAAAAAAAAAAAATATTACTTATGCCAGGCACAGTAGCACACACCTATAATCCCAGTAAGCACTTGGGAGGCTGAGACAGGAGGATCGCAGGTTTGAAGCCAGTGCACAGTAACTTAGTGAGACCCTGTTTCAAAATAAAAAATAAAAAGTGTGCTGGGGGTATAGCTCAGAGGTGGTAGAATGCCCCTGAGTTGAACTTCCAATACCCCTCCTACACACATACACACAATTATTGCTTATGAATTTCTCTCTTTGAGACTCTCTAAATATATACTATTGTAATATTAGAGTTTACTGTTATATCTTTACCATGTTAAATATTTTAAGTGTAGTATTTCATTTAAACATCCACTGGAATGCTAGTTTACTAGCTGAAATATAGACATGGCTACTGCACCAAAAACCAGTATTACAGTGGTTTAAATTGGTCCAAGCAAAGTATGGTGGCTTCATGGTGTTTGAAGCTCATGTTTGTTTTGTCTATTGCTCTGCTGTCTCTAGCATTTTGTCTTTGTTCCTTATTATCCAGGATGGATCACCCCCATCACTTTTATATTCCAGAATAAGGAAAAAGGAAAGATAGCATTTTCCACTTCCCTTTAAGGGGATAACTTGAAAATTCTAAAAATCACTTTGATCATATCCCATATATATCTAACATTTGGGGGGGGTGGATGTAGTCAAGGTGGTGGTGTTTTTTTTTTTAATAAACACAATGACTTTTCCCCCTTGAAGAAACAAATGCAAAATTAATACATTGTATTAATCCTTATATACCTCCTAAAAGATTTGATCCTGATCTTTCAGTATTTATGATTTTTATTTAATAGGTTTTTGCAACTAGTCTCTTTAATAAAACTTTAGTAGGAATATTATGGCTAACAAAAGCAAATATTTTAGAAACTGTCATAACTTTGGTAAAATAAAAAGATAAATTCCCTAGATAAGTCATAAAAACATGAATAATATAATAAAGAATTAACAAGATAAGTTTCATCAAAATTAAAAACTTCTGTTCTTCAAAGGATACTTAAGAAAATGAAAAGGCAAGATACAGTCTTTTGCAAAGTATATCTCCTGAAGGATTTATATCTAAAATATATATAAAGATTTCTTTTTGCACAATAGTAAGAGAACCTCATTAAAAAGAATAGGCAAGATATTTGTTTAGACACTTCCACCAAAGAAGTTATACACATGGCAAATAAGCACATGAAAAAATTCTCAGTCATCAGTGAAATGCAAATTAAAAATACATGAACTGTTCCTGCACACCAGCTATGTAGAATAGCACTTAAAGAGACTGACAATACCAAGTGATAGCGAAAAACCAAGCACCTAGAAATCTCCCGTTACACATGAGAGTGCAAACAAGGACACCAACTTTGGAAAAACAGTTTGGCAGTTTCTTTAAAGTTACAAATAGATTTAAGCATGTAATCTAGCAATTCTTTTCTTAGATATTTACTCAGGAAAATGTAATCTTATATAATGATTTATACATAATACTCACAGCTATAGTATTCATGTTAACACAAAATGAAAATCCAAATTTCTATCAATTGATAGGATAAATTATAATACATCCACATAGTGGAATTATGCTCCACATAAAAAGAAATGAGCTATTGATATAATAAATCATATGGATGACTCTGCCTTCAAAGTGTATGCTAAGTGTAAGAAGCGAGACAGAGAAGACTATATTACTCTTCATTTATATTTGTGTGAAATTCTAGAATACATAAATTACAGAGACAAAAGATCCATGATTGTCCAGGGCTGAAAATAGAAAGAGTCTATTAACTGCAAAGGAGCACCAAAGGAATTTTGGGGGATGATAGAACCATTATTTGTCGGTGTTAATGATTTTTGTGCGTGTTATTACAACTGAACACATTTGTTAAACTCATTGATTGGTTCACCTAAAATTGGCAAGTTATATTGTATATATAGATGATACCTCTGTAAAGCTGATAAAACCAACGGTCATTTAGTGTTTCATCTCACATCTTTTAAATGTTTCCTATGTAACTGAAATTGTGGCATGATCAGTGACTAATACAAAACAAAGACATGGTCCCTACCTTCAAGTGCAGATATAACATGTAGAAATTAATTTCACTTCTTATTTTGTCTAAATTCCAAAATTAGAAATAAATTTTTTACAAAAGATTCTAGAAGAGCAATTGACAAATTGCTGTGAAGAAAAAATGAATGCAATCTTTCTAGAGTATTTTATTAGCCCCATGATATTTGAGATGGTTTTTATAGGATGAATAGAAATTTCCTCAGTTGAAAGAGAAGTATGGAAGGGAGACTGAATATTAGAGAATTCATTTAATGTTTGTAGGGTATTCAAGGTAGAAGTGCTGAACATGGCAAGTTCATGAAATAAATGATGGGATATTTGCTTGCTTTTTCTTCCTTTAATTGTTTTGATTGAGGAGAGAAGCAAAAGAATAAAAATTTAAGAAGATATTCCTTGAGGGAATTGAATTCAGATAGTGTATAGTCTTACATATTTACATTGTCATAGAACATGTAGTATATAGTACATTTGGAAAATATTTACAAATAGGTAACAAGAACTCATGAATTAAGGTCCAGTATCTTTCTTTTTCCTAGCAGTGCTGGGGATCAAACCCAAACCCTTCTGCATGCTAGGCAAGTGCTGTACCACTGAGCTGTCCCCTTTCCCTTTTAGTATCTTTGATAACCATCAGATTTGTGGACTTTTTTCACAAAGGCTATATACTTCTTTTAAGTACCATATGTGAGTAGGACCATGTTAATCTCATCACCATTCAAATTAGTATTCATAGAATTGCTATCGCCTTTAAATTTATATTTTAGCAAAGTACTATATAAATTACTTTAGGAAACCATAAAATTATGAGAACTGTTAAGGATTATAACTGTAATGTTGTATCATGTACATTTCAGTTACTTCTATTTCATATTAACATTAAAAATAAGATGCTGAGGCCAAGAATTAAAATGGTGCACTTACCAAATTTCTAAATTCTAAATTTCTACTCTAAACATTGGAATTTAGAGTAAAAGTAGAAGTTTTAGAACTTATAGAAAAATGTCACTCATGAATTTTAATGTAATTATCAGTAGTGTAGAACCCTGCAAGTTTAGTAGTATTAGCATTTTTTTAACAGATAATGAAGGAAAAATACCAGAGCAGTTGGGTGGCCCAAAGTTAGATAACTAAGTATGAAACAGAGCTTTAAGCTCATGTCTTTTATTTACCCCTTCTCTAAAAATTAGACCTACATGTAGAAAAAATAGTGTATGCTCCCTCATATCTATTTTCCATGTATGGTTATCCCTAAATTATCCAGCTCAAGTTCATACCTTAGAAAAGTTGGATAGCAAAATTAGAGATTCATCGGTTCTATAAAATTATACTTTATCAAAACTAAAGACATCATTAAAATGATGAAAAGGGGGAAAGAGTTCTAGTCTCCAGTCTGACATGTAAAGAACTTAGATGTTCACACTCCTCACAACAAGAAAATAGCTGATAAAAATAAAATCAACAACTCTTCTTACAGTCTTCAGAGAATTGAGGATGCTGGCTCAATGGCTGCTTTGAAAACTGGAGAGACATGAATACAGAGAATTACCAACATTAGAAAACTACTAGAGCTAAGAATTGTTAGGAATACTTAAAGAGTAGTCGACAGTTCCTGAATAGTGAGTGAATCTGAACTAGATTGAGAGATTTAAAAAAACTTCTGGGAGAAGAACCCCCAGCTTTAGGAAAACCCTAGGTGTCTCTCCAGGTTCTCAGGGTGGAGATGAGAGGAAAAAATCCACTAGCGTCCTGGCAGTAAGAAGGGAAAAGTAACTATTTTGAAAGATGTTCAGAGCTTTCTCTTCTGCTTAATGAATACCTGCCCTCAGGGAAACTATTTTGCCAGCAAGTAAACAACCTGGGTTTCCTCAGAACCTTACCAAAAATGGAGGAAGGAGGCCTCTGCTTTTTTGTCTCACATGAGGAGAGGGTGAACTGAGAAAGCACTGAAGGCCATAACCAAGGAGTACAGACCACTAAACCACTGAGACATAATCATAGGATTAAAGAATGAGTCCTCCCAGCCCTGTACCGTACATCCATATCAGAAAGCTCCTATATAATAACAGAGATTACAACTGAAATAACTGTAGGGCCCAGACTACTTAAGGAGTTTCTAGGGAACCCCAAAGACAATAAGGGAAACAAAAACAAAGATACTAAAGGGAATTGTAACCTCTCGTACCTACAGTTTGTTTATAACAAACAGTAAACAAAGCCTTTCCTCTTGCCAGATTAACATAGCACCTCAACTAAAGGGATATTTACCCCAATTCCTTTTACTCAGTATATCAGGCATTCAGCAACAAATTACAAGGCATTGCTGAAAGGCAAAAAACACAGAAGAGGCAAGGCAAGCATCAGAAGCAGATTCAGGTATGTATGTCAGAGATTTGGGTGTTATCATACCAGGAATTTAAAGTAACCAATTAATATGCAAACGGCATTAATGGAAAACATACAACATGCAAGAACTGATGGGTAATCAGATAGATGAAAGAATCAAATAGGAATGCTAGAAATCAAAAACTTGCAAAAGAAATGAAGAATGCCTTTGATGGTCTCATTAGTACATTGTACATACAACCAAGAAGTAGTCCTGTCAGTATAAACTTCCCAAACCGGAAAGCAAAGAGAAAATAAGAAAATGAAAGAACATGTAAGGAGAATACCAGAAAGAGAATAAAGAGAAATGAATAAGCTGGATGTGGTGACACACACACCTGTAATCCCAGTACTTGGGAAGCTGAGACAGGAGGATCACAGGTTCTAGGCCAGCCTCAGCAATTGAGCTTGACCCTCAGCAACTTGGTGAGACTGTTTCAAAATTAAAAAAAAATAATTTAAAAAAGGGGGCTGGGATGTTTAGCTTGGAGGTAGAATGCCACTGGTTCAATCCACACTACAGAATGAAGGAAGGAAATGGAGCTTGATAACTTTCTAAACTTACTGACCAGACCCAAGAAGTTCAGACAATACCAAGCAGGTTAAATACCCCTGAAAATTTATAGCTACACATACCATATTAACAATATAGGAAATCTAAGACAGAAAATCTCTAATGAAGAAGCAAACCAGCAAAAATACCTTCATAGAAGAACAAGGTTAAGAATTACATTGGATTTCTCATCATAAGCCATGCAAGCAAGAAGAGAATGGAGTTATTATTTAAGAGTGCTGAAAGAAAAAAGCTCACTTAGAAGTCTGTAATCTCTTTCCCTTCCAGAAGCAAAAGAGAAATTAAGACTTTCTCAGACAAAAATTGAAGGAATTTGTTGCTAGTAAACTTGCCTTGTGAGAAATGTTAGGTTCTTTAGAGAAAAAGAACCTTCACATTGAAAGATAGAGGTTATCAAAATGGATTTTTAAACAACTGTATAGATACTGTTGATATACTCTAAATTCACTTATTAAAGTATGTAACTCAGTGGTTCAAGGTATAGGTATAGAGTGCATTATCACCATAATCTAATTTTGAATCATTTTATTACCAAAGAAAGATATACTGTAACCATTAGGAGTCATTCCTCCTCCCTTTCTCTGCCTCCTACCCAACCCCAACCCTGGGCAATCCCTTCTTTTTTCCATAGATGTACCTGTGGTGAATATTCCCTTAAATGAGATCATATGTTATATGGTCCTTTGTGATTGACTTCTTTCATTTAGCATAATGTTTTTGAGCTTCATCCTTGTTGTAGAATATGCCAGTACTACATTCCTTTTTGTTGCTGAATAATATTCCGTACTGTTCATATACCACATTTTGTTTGGGCATTTAGAGTGCTGCTTTGAGTATATGTATACAAGTTCTTGTATGGACATATGTTTTCATTTTGGGGGGCTCATACATCTAGGAGTGGAATTGCTGGATGTGCTAATTTTTTTTCAAACATGACTGTATTATTTTACATTCCCACCAGCAGTATGTGTAGGTTCAACTTTGCCGTATTCTCCCCGGCACCTGTTGTCGTATGTCTTTTTTATTATAGCGATTGTGGTGAGTGTGAAGTGATAGCTCATTATAACTTACACTTGCATTTTCCTAATAGCTAATGATCTTGAGCTTTTTTTCATGTACTTACTGTTCTTTCATTTCTCTTTGGATTATTCAAACCAGATTTTTTAAGTCAGTCTGCATACTGTTGATAAGAGATATATCTAAAGCATAAAGAGAGAATGGTTGAAAGCAAATGCATTGAAAAAGATAAGCCAGGAATATAGAAACCAAAAGAAAACCATTTTATATATCATATATTATATATGATAGCTATTAGCTATATACATAGTATTATTATACAAAATAGATGTTATTTCAAAAATTTTTATTCACTGATGTTTGGAGAAAACTATTCTAGCTATACAGAAAAAAATCATACAGAATACATTTACAATAAAATACAAATCATACAAAATAGGTTTTATGCCAAAGAACATCCAGTGTAAGGATTTTCATTCCTTATTTGGTATTTTTCTGTAATTTATGAAATTGGGATGATTTGAAATTGTCTGAGATTTTCTTTCTTTGATTATTTAGAAATGAATAGAGTTTTTATTTTTATTGCTTATGTGACAGCACATAATGGAAATTCTAACTTCTAAAATACATGTGGCTCTTTGTAGGATGTAAAAAAAATAAGGTACCTGGCATTCTTTCTTTCTCTAAATATAGTCTGTGTTTTACCCAATCTTTTTATAACTTCCTGGAAGTAATGCCCTCTGTCATACTACAGAAGAATTTCTCATGTTGTTATGTCCCTGTCCAGTGAAAGATCTGGAGGTAAAGTAAATAAGAATTTTCAAACCTAAAAACCAAGCATCTCTCTTTTTCCCACCGCAGTCATGCTTGAAGCTGACTTATGCATTTACCTCCTCAACTGACCGAGGTGTGAGAAATTCATATGGGGAATGCTGAGAGCTTTGTGGATGGATAGGATCATGAGTCATGAAGAGCAAAACTTAGAATTACCGTGAAAAAATGCTTATTAAAAAATTGGGACAAGATCCCAAAGCAAGTTTTGCTAAGTAAGATTGAATGTCTTTGGCCACATGATGAAGTCTTAAAGTCAAAATGATCTGAATGTTACTTATTATATGGTGGTAGTAAAGAGACAGATTGATTTGATTCATTGATTACACTAATGGATCTTTGAGAACTCATAGTGTTATGTGAGTTGCATATAAAGAAAGGCATCGTAGAAAAGTGAAATAAAAAATAATTATTCTTTTTGTGTGTTGGGGGGGGTATTGGGATTGAACCCAGAGAAAGCCTTGCACTTGCTAGTCAAGCCTTGTACCACCGAGCTACATTCCCAGCCCCTTTTTAAATTTTATTTTGAGACAGTCTTGCTAGTTTACTGAGGCTGGCCTTGAACTTTTCCTCCTGCCTCAGCCTCCTGAGTAGTTGGGACTATAGGTAAATACCACACCTGGTTATAATTATGCTTTTTCTTTGTAGTGAGAATTGAACTCAGGGGCTTTCTACCTTTGAGCTATACCTCCAACCCCATTTTTTTTGAAACAGGATCTTGCTATACTGAGGCTGACCTCAAACCTGTTATTCTCCTCACTCAGCCTCCCAAGTACTGGGATTACAGGCGTGTACCATCACGCCTGGCTTATAATTATGCTTTTTAAAGTCAAATAAAAAGTGTTTCTAGGGCCATTGCATAAAACTGAAATTTTCATTTTTTTCTTAAGTATTTCAGTTTTAAAGAGTAAACAACTGTATTACTGATGCTTTATTTAGTTTTCAGTTTGTGACATAAATATTTCTGTAGATATGAAATTGGGAAGTAGAGCTCACAATATATATTTTGATAAAAATTTCTACAGTTGAGTGCATTGATTTTAATTATTTCTCCATGAAGCACCAAAAAATTTAGATTATTGATTGTACTCTATGTATATAGGGATTATATGATAAAATGTTTTATCTGTTACTAAATACATACATTAAAGTCACTATTGTAGTTATTTTCTTAATTTGTCAATATTTTATTTTCATTCAATACTTAAAATATTCCAATTTATTCTCTTTTGTCCAGGTTGAAGATTATAAAGATTTCTTTTAAGTGCAAACAGTTTTTTATTCAACTTAGAAAAGAATTGGTGAGTATTGCTCTAATAATTATTGATATAAATGAAATCTTTTAAGAAATATCTAGTCATTGATGACATACTTTCTTACCACTAAAAGTGGAAGTACAGTTAGTACTGTTGATAACTCCTGAGGTAAATGAATTCGCTTCTTATCACCAGGAGTATTTTCTCCCGTGTGTCTGTGGTTCTGATTTAAAGTTCTTCTAGACATTCCTTCTGTCCTTTCTTGAACTTAGAAACTGATTTCTGCCGGGCGTGGTGGCGCACGCTTGTAATCCCAGTACTTTGGGAGGCGGAGACCGGAGGATCCAGGTTCGAGGCCAGCCTCAGCTGGTGCGCATGCGCAGCGCGCGAGCGTTCTCTCTCTGTCTCTCTCTCTCTCTGTCTCTCTACCTAGTGAGGCCCTCCGCAACTTCGTGAGACCCGGTTTCAAAATAAAGGATAAAAAATAGGGCCGGGGGCGTAGCGCGGAGGTAGAACACCGTTCAATCCCTGGTACCGCAAAAAAAAAAAAAAAAAAGAAACTGATTTCTCACACATGATGTTCATTGTCAGTTCACAGGGTCTATTCCTATTGGCAGTAACTGAACATTTTCTATATCCTTTTTATTTTTCCTACTAAATCTACTGCACTACCTTTTGTATAAAAGCTTGTTTCATTTTAGGAAACAAGTTTAGTTTCTAGGTCATGAACTTATAACAGTTTCTCCCTGTGTTGAAATGATAATGGCCTTTTTAGATGTAAGTACAACAAATTGAGTTGTCATCAAAATTACATTGTTGGAAACAATTTCATCTTGCTTAACCTTATCCTTTTATTTACATTGTTTCTTAGAAATCTTTGCAAATTAATGCAGATTTTAGGATGGTAGTATGTATATATGTATGTAAAATGTATCTGAAACCTTAAAAATGTATTTGAATCAACTGCATTTTATCAGAGTATATTGATCTACTCTGTCACTGTAGTTTATCATTTACATTCACAAAATAGAGAATTTTCTTTTCTTTTTTTGGTACTGGGGATTGAACCCAGAGGCATTCTACCTCTGAACTATACCCCTAGCCATTTTTACTTTTTATTTCACAGTAGGGTCACACTGGGTTATTGAGAGTCTCACTGTGCGATCCTCCTGTCTCAGCCTCCCTAATACTAGAGGATTACAGGTGTGTGCCACCATGCCCGACCAGAGTTTTCTTAAATAGAATTTTTATTGAAATAAAACAGCACAGAAAATGTATAGATTTTAAGCGCCGGGCATGGTGGTACACACTTGTAATCCCAGTACTTTGGGAGGCGGAGACCGGAGGATCCGTGTTCGCGGCCAGCCTCAGTTCTCTCTCTCTCTCCCTGTCTCTCTCTCTCTCTCTCTCTCTCTCTCTCTCTCTCTACTTAGTGAGGCCCTCTGCAACTTCGTGAGACCCGGTTTCAAAATAAAGTATAAAAAAAATAGGGCCGGGGGCGTAGCGCGGAGGAAGAACGCCTCTGCATTCAATCCCCGGTACCGCAAAAAAAAAAAAAGAATGCTTGTTCTATTAATATATTGTATTCTATGGAATTAATATCCCATACTTTAGCTATTCATTCTGTTGTTAATAAATAATTTTGCCATTTCCAAGTTGGGAATATTATGATGAATGCTGTTAATGAACATCTTGTACATGTTTCAATAAATGTTTAGAGGAATAAAGTATAACTCTTGTTATCTTGAAACTAGAGTAAAAACATTTTACTTTAAGGAATTATAGATACTACTATGGAAGTCAACTTTTCTAAGTTGCCTCCCATCATAGTGTTAGTGTTATCAGTTATAATATATAACATTTATTGAAGTCTTACTATGAGCCTAGTAATATACCAACCATTTTCATATTATTCAATCCTTATGCTCATTCTCTTAGGTAGAGTATCAGTTAGGTATGTGTTTCTCTGGAAGTAGTAACAGCAACAAAAATCAACTAGTAATTGATTAAAAGCAGTATATAGGTATACTCTGCAGAAGATTATCTTGTTACTATTTTCTTTCTAAAAGATCCTCCTTTTTTTTTGGTACGAGGGGTTGAATCCAGGAGCATTCTACCTCTGAACTACACCCCCAACCCTTTTTTATTTATTTATTTATTTTTTGTTTTGAAACAGGGTCTCTCTAGCTTGCTATGTGTCTCACTAACTTGCTCAGGCTGGCCTTGAACCTGCCATACCCTTGTCTCAGCCTCCCAAGTACTGGGATTATGGATGTGTCACCATGCCTGGCTTGTCTCTTTGTTTTTAAATACCCAACCTTTATAGAATGTACTTATCTCTCAGTACAACATTTTGTGTCCATTGTTTACTGGGTGGGAAAAAGTTTTGTTACATTCTGCATACAGTGGGTAGAATGTCAAAATCACATACAGACTATTCAAATGTATGCTAAGTGTCAAAAAAGGGACTATGTATGCATCTTAGATATTGTTGACACTGAGAAGCATTACTGCATCATACTTACTATAAGATACTGTGTCATTTTGCATAATGTTTATGGCATATGTTATAACTTGTAAACTGCATATGTTACTACATACAAATCAACTGTTAACCATAATTGAGAATTAAGTTTCTGGTGAACAAGAAGTAATGTTTTAAGCATATTAACTTATAACATGATTCTATACTGCTTATATATACTTGGGCATTTTACTGTTGTTTAGTAATGGAAAATATCTTTATGACCTTTTGATAGACAAAGACTTCTTGAACAGGACATAAATGGAAACCTTAAAAATAAAGATTGGTAATTTGGGCTATTTTAAAATTATACCTCTTCATAAAAGACATTAAGAGAGTGAAATAACACACATGCACACAAGTTCTTGATTTTAATATGCAAACCATTAGAAAAGAAAGTAACTTAAATGACACCACACATTAGGATGTTCATGGGCTATGAACATGAAAAGGTATTAAACCTCATTAGTCATCAAGGAGGTGCAAGTTATAACCAAAGTTTGCTACCTCTGTATCCACCAGAACAGCTAAGTGAAAAGAACTGATAAACAACCAGTGATTGGTTGGTGAGTATATGGAGCATCCACTACTGGTGCAAGGGAGTCTATATTGATCTAATCATTTTCCACAGCTGTTGGGCATTGCCCACTAAAGCTGAACATGTGCGTATCTTATGACCCAACAGAAAAGCGCACATATGTACACCGAAGTACATACAGGAATATACATAGCACCATTTTTTATATCCTCAGACTAGAAACATCTGATGTCTGTCAACAGTAAAGTAGTTAAATGAACTAGTGTATTCATTACAATAGAATACTAAGTAGAGCCTGGTATGGTGGCACACACTTGTAATCCCAGTACTTGGGAGGCTGAGACTGGAGGATTGCAGGTTCACAGCCAGCCTCAGCAACTTCATGAGGCCCTCCGCAACTTAGTGAGACCCTGTTTCAAAAATAAAGTAGGGCAGGTTCAATCCCTAGTACCACAAAAAACTACGAGGAAGAATAAAAATGAGTGAACTACTGCTGCACAGCTCTGTGGATGTACATCAGAAACAATGTTGAACAAAAGAAGCCAGACCTAAAGACACATGTGTAATTCCATGTATATAAAGTTCAAAAATAAGCATGACTGATATATGATGATAAAAGTCAGAAAGTGATTATTTGGGAAGATAATCTGGTCGAAAGAAGAGAGAAAGGATACCTCTGAGATGGTAGTAATGATCTATTCCTTCATCTTGGAGGAGGTTAAATGATTGCATTTGCTGTGTGAAAATCAGAGCTGTAGACATACGGCATGTGTACTTTCCTCTATATGGAAATTACGTAGTGAAATTTAAGTTCCTAAGAGTTGTAATACTACTGATATCTACATTTTCCAAATCTTTTCATTTATTTTACTGCCTTTTATTGAACAAACAACAACAACAAATCCTATAGGGATTAGTGTTTGCAGGAATAGATAGAATATTTTATCTGTCAAATATAAATTAAATGGAGCTTTATATTCTGACATTTTTCTGGTGTTCTCTACATTTTGTCATTTATTACAGCATGAATCTAGAGAAACATTATTGGGATTTAATATGGTGAATTACAGAGCTTGTAAAACTTTGTGGAAAGCATGTGTAGAACATCACACATTCTTCCGTTTGGACAGACCACTTCCACCTCAAAAGAATTTTTTTACACATTATTTTACATTAGGTTCAAAATTCCGGTACTGGTAAGTACTAATTTTGTATTAAAGCTTTCCTGTTGGTTTTTTCCCTCCCTTAAAATTAAAGATCTAGTTTATGGAACCATAGAATTATTGTTAATTCATATGTACCTACAGAGTCAAAATCCCCATGGAATGCAGCCACTATGTCTCTATTAGTAAGAAGTTCTATAGGTTCTTGTGATATACACCAGGCTTGAGAAACCCATTCCATTGGCTATATTTCAGGTCATTGATTTCTAAAGTAAGGTAATCACATTTACTTATTCACAGTCTAGATAGATGTTACAATTTCCTTTTTGTTTTCATTAACTTTATATGAAAACTTTTCTTTGTAAAATTATATACTTCTGCATGAGTATATAATTACCTTTTTTTTTCTTTTATCTAGAATTTGGCTTGTTTTTGAGTTGTTAAGCCTTTTATTGTAAAGAGTTCAGAACAATCATTTGGCCAAATCAGATTTAGTCATTGAACAATAACCCCAGGTTCCTTTTTCCTAAAATGGTCTTACATGTCCTTTTTTTAATTCACTTTTATTTTTAATTGACCATATAATGGAATACAGTTTGGCATGTCAATACATGTATACAGTGTGTAATGATCAAATCAGGGTAATTGGCTATCCATCACCTCAGGCACATTATTTCTTTGAGTTTGAAATATTCAAAGCCCTTTCCCCTAAGTATTTTGACATTTACAATTAATCATTGTCAACCATCATTACCCTTTGTGCTATATAGAACATTAGGAGTTATTCCTCCTATCCAAACTGTACCCTTTGTCTTATTCTTGATTGCTTTTATTTTTTTTTTTTCTGATAGCAACAGTCTTTGGACTGTTATAACTGAATTTGAAGAAGCTGTTTAATCTGTGGAATTCTTTTAAAAGACCCATAAAAGCTAGATTTAAAGTGAAACCTGATAAGAATCATGTAGAAAAATTTATGTTCTTCTAGTAAGACAGACTTTACTCATTTTTATCTGTTTCTGTTCACAAAATAAGGTTTTTCACCTTCAGTAAATAAATCCTTGACCATTGTGTGTTAGGTTAATTCATGTTACATGTTCATGAGAAAACTTTAGATGTGTCCTGAAAAAAAGATTTATGTGCAGTAAACCACAAGCATTTATAAACACTAATTTGTAGTCTTTGTAAAAATAATAGCATAACGCTTAGTACAAGCTATATAACTAAAAATACACAACCCTCTCCCCAAGAAAAATTTGAGTAACAACAATTAAGAAACTTTTATGTTAAAAAAACAACAGATTCTTAAGTGGCTTGCTATCTTGTTTGAATTCCCTTTTCATTTTCCTAAAAACAATATGAGAAAAATAAAGTGATAGTACTTGCAAACTTAAAGGTAAACAGGTTGAGGGGGGAGTATGTTAGATCAATGATGAAAATCAAGGAAAATGCAGAGCCTTATCTACTGTTACTAAATCTCAGCAGGGATGGAAGAAATCGCAAAGGCTTTATATGAAATGAGAGAACAGTACAAACTCTAAGGATATTCCTTCAGTGAATTTAATTCCTAAGTAAGCACTGGGGCTTACTCAAGGGCTGCTCTTAACCTCTGGTAGAAGCTTTCTTCTCCCCTATCCCCTTGCAGATCTATCTAGCTATCTGTCTCTCTGTCTCCCTATGTCTCTCTCTGTCTGTCTGTCTAGTCTGTCTGTCTCTCTGTCCCATGTCCATGTCCCATTTCACTTGAACTACAAAGAAATGAATAGAATGCAGTCAGCCTGCAACTACAATTCAAACAGTTCTCACATGAGAAGAAAAGTGAAGGAATTAATCCAACCCTACCACAACAAACAAAGTCTAGACGTGATGAACATAAACAGGAAAGAGTTCAAGAAAACAGTTTGGGAGAAAATCATCACTGAAACAGAAGGAAATACCTACCACAGATTAATAAGTACTAGTTCAAGAATTATCTGATTTAAAAACAAAGCAAAACTTCATTAGTCCTTCAGCACAATCAAGATAGCAAGCATACCCATCACCCCTCAGAGGTCGTTTGTGTCCCTCTGTGACCCTTTCTTCCATCCTTTGTCCTTAGGCAACCACAGGTCTGCTCTCTGCCTGTATAGATTTGTAGGGGTTTATATAAATTGAAACATAGAAGAAATTTAAGTCTGGTCACTTTTACTTAGCATAATTATTTCAAGAGTCATCCATGTTGTTGCCTATATTGATGTTTTATTTCTTTTTATTACAGAGTAGTAGTTCATTGTACAGATCTTCTATAACTTGCCTTCCATTCATTTGATGATGGATATCAAGGGGTTGTTTCTAGATTTGGGCTATTACAAACAAAGCTGCTGTGAACATGCTTATGGAAGTCTTTGTACAGATATTTTCTTTCAGTTTTCTTGAATAAATATCTAGAAGTGGAATGGCCAGCTCATATGATAGATAAATGTTTAACTTTGTAAGAAACTGCCAAACATGTCTTCCAAGCAATTGTATTACTTATTTACTCACCTGCAGTGTATTAGAGTTCCATCTCTGCTGGGGATGTTGCTCAGTGGTAGGACTCTTGCCTAACATGCCCGAAGCCCTGGTTTTGACCTCCCTTCCCCCACCCCCAAAATAGGAATTCCAGCTCCACTATATCCTCATCAATGCTTGTTAGTATCTTTTCAGTATTTACCAGTGTCTTCTGAAGATCACAGGTTTTAAATTTCGATAAAAGTTCAGTTTACCGATTATGTGGGGGGGGCAGACACTGGGGATTGAACCCAGGGGCAATCTACCTCTAAACGACACCCCCAACCCTATTTTTTTATTTTTTATTTTGAAACAGGATCTCACTAAGTTGCTGAGGCTTCCTGCAAACCTGCAATCCTCCTGTCTCAGCCTCCAAAGTACTGGGATTGCAAGCATGTGTTACCATGCCCGGCTTACTGATTTGTTCTTTTACGAATCTTTGTTTTGTTGTCATATCTAAGAAATCTTTGCCTTACCCAGCGTCACAGAGATTTATTCTGTTTTAGGTTTATTCCTCTGTTTCCTAACAGTTTTATAGTTTTTACTCATATATAAGTCTATTATACATTTGGATATAATTTTTACATTTGGTTTGAAGTATGGGTTGAATTTTTTAATTTATTTTTGCTGATGGTTATTTCATTCCTTTTCACCTTTGTCGAAAATCAGTTGCTCATATTTGTATGGTCCTGTTTCTAGACTTTTATGTCTTGGAGTCCAGTAGTACTAGTTCTCCAAATGTGCTCTTCTCTTTTTAGTTGTACTAGGGGTTGAACCCAGGGATGTTCTATGACTGAGCTATATCCCAGCCCTCTTTAAAATTTTTTATTTTGAAACAGGGTCTCCCTAAATTACTGTAAGCTGGCCTGGAACCTGGGATCCTGTGTCTAGGTTTTCAAGTAGTGTGGAATCATAGGTGTGCATCACAGTGCCTGGCTTTTGTTCTTTTTAAAAGTTGTTTTGGATGTATGTTCTAGGCCTTTTGCACTTCCATCTGAATTTTAGAATTCGTTTATGAATTCCTACCAAAAAAAAGCCCCCTGGATTGTGTTGAATATGTACCAATTTTTGGAGACTTACTCAACATTTAAAAATTCTGAATCTTCTATCACATGAAGCACAGTATGTCTTTTTCCTTTATTTAAGTCTACTTTTACTTCTTCCAGAAATGTTTTTAGTTTTTGGTGTATAGGTCTTTTACATCTTTGTCAATTTTAGCCTTAAGTATTTCTTATTTTTATCATATCATAAATGGTTTTTAAAATTTTTGATGTCTGTTTATTACCTTTGCATAAAAATGCAGGTGGTTTTTTTTATATTGATCTTGTTTCCTGAAACCTTGCTAAACTCACTTATTGTCAAAGCTTTTTTATAACTCCCAACAAATTTTCTACCTAGAGGACAAAGACAGTTTTAGTTCTTCCTTTTTAATCTGATGCTTTTTCCTTTTCTTTCCTTGTTATTCCAACTGGAACCTCCATTATAGTGTTGAGTTGTGTTGAATACAGTGATGGTAGCAGACATCTTTGCCATGTTCCTCATTGTAGGGGAAAACATGCAGTCTTTCACTGTAGAGTATGATGTTGGTTGTAGATTTTTGTGTGGTTTCCTTTCTTTTTTGTTTTAAAGATATCTTTTATATGATGCATGTTGAGGAAGAGTTCCCTCTGTTTTTCATTTGCTGGAAATGGGAATTAGGATTGAATATTGCGTTTTTGTCAAATGCTTTTCTCCAATTGTTGAGAAGATCGTGTGGTTTTTCTTTTTAGTTTATTAATATGATGAATTTCTTTGTGAGTTTCAAGCATTAAACCACCCTCTATTCCTGGGATAAATCCCACTTGTGTATGATATCTTTTTAATATATTGTTTTTATTCAGCTTGCTAAAATTTTGTTTAGAATTTTTGCATCTGTGCTCATGAAGGATATTGGTCTGTAGTTTTCTTTCTTATTGTGGTATTATTAGGTATTAGTATCAGAGTAATGTTGGCCTTACTGAAGGAGGTGGGAAAGCTCAATTTTCTGCAAGAGTTTGCATAGTAATGGTCTTGTTTCCTTTTTTAAATGTTTGATAGATTTACCAATTAATCCTTTTGGGACAGTTTTATTTAGAGGAAGGCTTTGAACAACCCATTCAGAATTGTTTAATAGATAAGGCAACTAAGGTTTCTCTTTCTCCCCGAGCAAACTTTGGTATTTTGTCTCTTGCAATGAATTTTTCCATTTCATCTAAGTTGTTGGCTTTATTAGCATAAAGTTCCTAGTAGTCCCCATTACCTTTTTCATATCTCCAGAATCTGTAGTAATGTCACTTGTCTCATTGATATTGATAACGCCGGTCTTCCCTCTTTTTTTTTTTTTTTTTACTGATCAGGCTTTATAGCATTTTATCAGTTTGTAGTAAATATTTTTAAACAATGTATATGCCAAATAAAACTTTTCTTAAGGCTTACATAGCTTGTAGGCCACCCTTTGTCTGTGAAATCCTAAAGAAAAAGTGATTTAAAAATATTAAGCACAGCCAGGTTGCTATTCAAGTCTAAAATCAATATGCAAAACCTTAGGTAATGTAATATTGCGGAGCCCCTGAAAAACATCTACTTTATAGTGAAATTAAGCCAACCAAAAGATAAATCAAAATAACTCAAGAAAAATCCTAGTAAAAGCACTGAGAGTAAAGATTAAATTCTTTTTTAGAATTAATTCTTGGCAACTGTGAGTGATGACTATAGAAGTAAACTGGTATAAACTTTTATGAAGTAAAATAAATACTATATAACTTTAAAAAAGAGAAGGCAATGAGAGGAAATACTTGAATCCCTATTAACATATAGCTTTAAATATTAATACATCAACTTCTTAAGGTTTTCCTAATCTTTATTCCTTTGTAGTCTTAGATATAGGGGAAGAGGGGAGGGTGAGGCAAAATGATTTTTTGACCTGTCTTAAAAATTTTTTTAATAAAATAAAAATTAAAAGTGACAGTGAGAGTGGATGTGTGCATATATGTGTGTATCACTTTGGGGGTTTTTTGTGGGGTTCTTTTGTTGTTTTTTGGTGGTACTGAAGTTTGAACTCAGGGGCATTCTACCTTCAAGCTACAGCCCCAGCCCTATTTTATGTTTTATTTTGAAATAGGGTCTTTAAGTTGTGGAGGGCCTCACTAAGTTGCTGAGGCTGGCCAAGAACCTATGATCCTCCTGTCACAGCCTCCCAAGTACTGGGATTACAAGTATGAGCCACCACGCCCAGCATTTTGTATCACTTTGAATCTCACTCTGATGTATAAATTACATTCCACCAATAAAAAGTATAAAAAGTGATATATATCCCATAATCACATTAGAATAAAATATGTCTATATTTGTACCTTTTTAATATGTTTATATGAGTTCCAGAAAGATTTTTACCTATTCATGGTAATGATGATTTCTTTCTAGATTAAAAAAAAATTCTAATGCTTTTCTCTGTTGCTATAATAACATATATAATAAGTGTGTGTGTGTTTATTGCACTTTCTCATTGCTCAGAAGATAAGTATCTTATCAGTATTTTGTGTTCTGAGACTGGTACAGTTTTGCATTTTAAGCCCCTGAAGACTGTATTATGGACAATATGCAATATAAACCTTCCTGCAATTCATTGTTTAAATTTCTCCTTTATTATGAAATTCAACTTTTTAATCCAGCCTTTTGATTAATAGTGTTTGTTGGTGTGTGTGGAGGTACTGGGAAATTGAACCTAAGGCATTCTGCCTCTGAGCTATATACCCACAACCCCTTTTTTTTAGTTTTTGTTTTGAAACAGGGTCTCACTAGGTTGCTGAGGCTGGTCTCGAACCTATGACCCTTCTGTCTCAGCCTCACAAGTACTGGAATACAGGTATGCACCACCATGCCTGGCTGTAATGTTCCGTTTAAATCGTCTTCACTGGACAACTAATGTATCTGTCAGGAGTCACTTAGAACCCCCCCCCCTTTTGGTGCTGGGGATTGAACCCAGAGGCATTCTACCTCAGAGCTATATCCCCAGCTCTATTCTATTTTTATTTTTTGAAACAGGGTCTCACTAGGTTGATGAGAGTCTCATTACTTGCTGAGGCTGTCCTCGCACCTCGACCATCCTCTCAGCCTCCCAAGTACTAGGATTAGAGGTGTGCGCCACCACGCCAGAAAGCCCTTTAATATTTCAAACAAAAGCAATTTGGGAATTGTTTACACAGGTGTAAGAAAGGGAGAAAAAAGGATTATGGAGAAGCAAATAGAAAGAAACGGAAATAGCTGGGCCTGGTGGCACATGCTTGTAATCCCAGTACTTTGGGAGGCGGAGACCGGAGGATCCGGGTTCGCGGCCAGCCTCAGCTCTCTCGTTCTCTCTCTCTCCCTGTCTCTCTGTCTCTCTCTCTCTCTCCTTAGTGAGGCCCTCCGCAACTTCGTGAGACACGGTTTCAAAATAAAGTATAAAAAAATAGGGCCGGGGGCGTAGCGCGGAGGTAGAACGCCCCTGGGTTCAATCCCTGGTACCGCAAAAAAAAAAAAAAAAAAAGAAAGAAAGAAAGGGAAATGCCCGAGGATCAAAAGCTTGGGTTGAGCCAGGTACTTGGGAGGCTGAGACAGGAGGCTCGAAGGTTCACAGCCAGCCTCGGTAACTTAGTGAGACCCTGTTTCAAAATAAAAAATAAAAAAATAGTAGCTCAGAGGTAGAAAGCTCCTGGATTCAATCTTCACTACTACCAAAAAAACAAAAGCTTGGTTCACTTCTGGGCCGGAGTTCCCAGTCCTGGACCTGCTAGGACACTGTTAAAGGCACTGTCACAGTCAGTTCTCAATCTGCCAGAGAAGTGCTGATTTAATCAATGATGGAGCCATCTATAAAGATGCTGTTTCTCACTATGCCCTGTCCCCATGACTGTTAAAACAGCTACCAGAATCTTCCATTTTTCTGCTCTGCCTTTGTCTACTTTTTTGGGGGGGGGTTACTGGGGATGGAACTCAGGGGCATTCTGCCTTTGAACTACACCTCCAGACCTATTTTATTTTTAAGCACTGTCTTGCTGACTAACTGCACACTGACCTCCAATCTGTGATCCTCCCCCCTCAGCCTCCCAAATACTAGGATTATGGGCGTACGCCACCACAGCTGGCCACTTTCTCTACTTTCTGATTTTCCACCAGTGCCTTCTAAAAGTAGAACCTGACAGAAAGACAAGTGGCAAAGTAATCTAGACAATGGAATTTGATCACTCACAGTCCTTGCAACACATAGAGCACAGAAGGACAGATTGGGGCCTATGACAGCTCACTTCACATGAAATTAGTGTATATACACAAAGCGTATATATTATAGTTTTAAAATTTGTGCTTTGTTTTTGTAGTTCCTAAGAACTTTTTTTTTGGCAGTACTGGGGATTGAACCCAGGGGCATTCTACCTCCGTACTATACCCCCAGTCCTATTTTTATTCTTTACTTTGAAATAGGGTCTCACTAAGTTGCGGAGGGCCTCACTTAAGTAGCTGAGGCTGGCCATGAATCTGCAGTCCTTCTGTCTCAGCCTCTCAAGTATGTACCACCACGCCTGGCTTAAAATGTTTTTAAAGTATTTATTTTTATTTTATTTATTATTTTTTATTTATTTATTTATTTACTTGTGGTGCCAGGGATTGAACCCAGGGGGATTCTACCTCCACGAGCTACACCTCCAGCCCTATTTTTTATTCTTTATTTTGAAACTGGGTCTCACTAAGTTGTGGAGGCCTCACTAAGTAGCTGAGGCTGGCCACAAACCCAGATCCTCCAGTCTCAGCCTCCTAATCACTGGGATTACAAGTGTGAGCCACCACGCCTGGCTATTCTTTATTTTTGAAACAGGGTCTCACCAAGTTGCAGATGGCCTCACTAACTAGCTGAGGCTGGTTGTGAACCTGTGATCCTCCTGTCTCAGCTTTCCAAGTACTGGGATTGCAAGCGTGCGCCACGGCACCCGGCTGTTTTTAAAGTATTTATAAGTCATCAAAATGATTAAGTCTTGTAAATATGTAGAAATGGCAGCATGACAAATATTTAATGGGACACATTCTTAACCTTAATGTGTAGGCATTAAATAAACGTTATTTTTCCTTCCTCTTCAGCAATGGTTGGCAGTACTGATACTATCACCATACTTAAAATGTTGAAATAAGTGCCGGGTGTGGTGGCGCATGCTTGTAATCCCGGTACTTGGGAGGCGGAGACCGGAGGATCTGTGTTCGCGGCCCGCCTCAGCTACTTAGGCCCTCCGCAACTTCGTGAGACCCGGTTTCAAAATAAAGGATAAAAAATAGGGCCGGGGGTGTAGCTCGAAGGTAGAACGCCCCTGGGTTCAATCCCTGGTACCGCAAAAAAAAAAAAAAAATGTTGAAATAAGCCGGGCATGATGGTACAGTCTTGTAATCCCAGTACTTGGGAGGCTGCGACAGGAGGATCACAGGTTCGCAGACAGCCTCAGCAGTGACACACACCTGTAATCTCAGTAATTTAGGAGGCTAAGACGAGGATCACAGGTGCAAGGCCAGTGCCCTGTAACTTAGTGAGACCCTGTTTCAAAAAATAAAAAATAAATAATTATTCTAATATGGAAGTACAAAACATTGATGAACCTTAATATATTACCTCCTTCTTACAAGAAATATATTTTCTTAGGAAACTTCAGTTATCAGCATTAAAATATCATGCTAACATTTCATTTTTTCATTAAAACCTCACAAATATATCATTCAATTCACAGTCATTGATACTTACAGGAAATGGTCTTAAAATTGCTTATGTAGGTTTGGAAATCTATATTTGGCTGCTTTTATATGCATTAGATAACTACATTTGTACGTTGTGATATTTGATGTACTCGAATATATTCATTCACACTTGAGTAATGGAATGCTCCAAGTAACAAAATTCTCCAAGAACCAAGTTTTATTAACAAAGTTTGTGTGGACACATTGGTGTACCATGGAGGAGAATCAGATTCCCTGCATGCTTGACATATCAATCAAATCAGCTTCAAGACATATCTTCGTGCCCAGCCCCCACAATATTTCTGTTTTTAGTTCCTTTCTGCATTCAAAAATCTGAAATTGCCCTGTGTCTGGACATGGAGGGAATTGAGGGTATAACCAGTTCTCCTATCTGTGATCATAGCAGTCTAAGAGGAAGAAAAGCATGCCCAAAGAAAGAACAGTCCTCCTCCGTATTTCAGCCCCTTGCTTAAGGAGTAGTGGAGACACTAGCTACATCCTAGACCTGTATCGGAGAGAAGAGCGGAAATGGTGGAGCTTGTTTGAGCTAGGGCATGGCAACCTGTCTCTGTCTCTAGGGAGAGTATCTTTGCAGGACATAAAGGGAAGGAATTCCTTTTGTGCAAAATTATTACGCTTATACAATAAAGAATTGTCAGAAAATGAAGTGTCTGTGGAACACATCTTTGTTTATTAATGGATGAACTATAATTAAGCTTCATCCATCCAGGTAGAACTGGAATGTCTAGTTTTCTTATTCTGCTCCCCTCCTTTTGTTATATAAATGTCTTGTCTCATACAAAATTGTAATTTAATCATGTTGTATGTTGTCATTTTATCTTGTAGTTCTTTTTAAGATATTGTGCATATTTATGTATTTCAGTGGGAGAACTGAAGTCCAGTCAGTTCAGTATGGCAAAGAAAAGGCAAATAAAGACAGGGTATTTGCAAGGTAAGCCAATTCTATTTCAGTGTCTGAATTTTTTATAAGGATTAAAATTATTAAAACTTTCTCTCAACGATTACAGAATTATCATATGACCTTTTCTTAATTACACAGTAAATTATTTTGAGGGAATGATAAACTAGTTTGTCTAGTTTATTGATCATTGTTTTAAATATATATGAGAATTAGTCATGTGCCAAATATTGTGGCTTTGAATAGACTGAATCAAGTATCATTAATATAATATATTGGAAGTTTCCATTTTTTAAACACTTTTGATTTATTTAAATAGTTTTGTTAAGAAACAAATAACATTTCATTTGCTGTTTATTATCTTCACTTTTTAGGGTCTGATAGAACTAACTTGCTATGTAATAAGGAAAATGACATTATCAGGTTTATGTTTTAAAAAATAGTTTTAAGAGCAAGGATAGAGAATGGAGTAAGTAAAGACTGGATATCTAGAGAACAATTAGAAGGTAATTGCAGTAATCCAAGTGAAAATGATAAAAGCCTGAACTAAAACATTAGGAATGGAATAAAGAATAGGAAACATTAGAAGGATCTAACAGAAGTTGATAACCAATTGGATAGAGGTGTGTTAAAGACGGGAGTTTGTTTTCAGTGAAGATTAATTAGGATAAATCTTGGAAAACTTGTGCTTGGCATCTACTGTTATTGGAGCCTTGAGAGTTTTAATAAAGAGAACTAAGGAATTTTGCTTTTTATATTATACTTTGTTTAAAGTTATCCAGACTTTTTTTGCTTTTATTTTTTCTGGAGGAAAAGGTGTGTGTGTGTGTGTGTGTGTGTGTGTGTGTCCTTTTCTTTCCCTCCAAAACTGAAAATTGCTTCTCTTTTCTACTAATGAAAATGAAGATTAGTAATATTTCATTGTATTTGAAAACTCCAACAGTGTCAACCTAAAGAAAAAATTTGTCATCCCAAGACAACCATTTTTAAAAACTTCTGTGTTGCTGGGCATGGTGGCGCATGCTTGTAATCCCAGTACTTTGGGAGGCGGAGACCGGAGGATCCGGGTTCACGGCCAGCCTCAGCGCGCGCTCTCTCTCTCTCTCTCTCTCTCTCTCTCTCTCTCTGCCTGTCTCTCTCTACTTAGTGACGCCCTCCGCAGCTTCATGAGACCCGGTTTCAAAATAAAGTATAAAAAATAGGGCCAGGG
>PVJS01030838.1:0-23819 GCA_004027185.1 Glis glis | reverse complement strand
TTTCCTCCTCCTCCTCCTCCTCCTCCTCTTTCTCCTCCTCCTCTTCCTTCTCCTCCTCCTCCTCCTCTTTCCCCCCACCTCCTTCTTCTTTGTGGTGCTGGGGATTGAACCCAGGGGCATTCAACCTTCAAGCTACACCCCAGCCCTATTTTATTTTTCATTTTGAAACAGGGTCTCACTAAGTTGCTGAGGGACTCTCTAAGTTGCTGAGGCTGGCAGCAAACTTGAGATCCTCCTTTCTCAGCCTCCTAAGTCCTGGGATTACAGGTGCGTGCCACCATGCCCAGCCGGCTTCATTTTTATGGTATGAGCTTTCAGTCCCCAAACAGGAACTAACAATCTAAAAATGCTTCCTCTGATGAAAGGAAATGTAACTATAGTTCCTGATACCGCTTAAAAGAAGGACAGCCAAATATGTGGGGGGAAGTTGCCTTAATTATTGTTATTTTATTTAATTTATTTATTTTTGTGGTACTGGGGATTGAACCCAGGGGCGTTCTACCTCCGCGCTACACCCCTGGCCCTATTTTTTTTATACTTTATTTTGAAACTGGGTCTCACGTAGTTGCGGAGAGCCTCACTAGGTAGAGAGAGAGAGAGAGAGAGAGAGAGAGAGAGACAGAGAGAGAGAGACAGGGAGAGAGAGAGAGAGAGAGAGAGAGAGAGAGAGAAGAGAGAGAAAGAGAGCTGAGGCTGGCCATGAACCTGGATCCTCTGGTCTCTGCCTCCCAAAGTACTGGGATTACAAGCATGTACCACCACGCCCGGCTTGTTATTTTATTTTGAAACTTTTTTCCAGTTATAAACATAAAATGTTCATTTAGAAAGTATAAAGACATATAAAAAAGAAAATAAAAATTAAATGTAATGCTGCCAATAGGAAATAAGTACAATTATTTAGGTAGAGATAGAAATAGGTACTTTCAAATTAGAATACTAAGCCAAACTGGTGGTGCATGCCTGTCATTCCAGTACTTGGGAGGCTGAGATGGGAGGATTGCAGGGTTGAGACCAGCCTCAGCAATTTAGTGAGATTCTCAGGAACCTAGTGAGACCGTGTGTTTTGAAACAAACAAACAAACAAACAAACAAGAGCTGGGGTATAGCTCACAGGTAGAACAATCCCCAGTACCACACCTGGCTTCAATCCCCAGTACCACACCACACACACACACACACTAGAATACTATCACATATATTTCTAGAATTGGGATCATAATACAAGCAGATCCACTATAAAAAATTACTTTGCCTGCATCCCTCTCAGAATTCTAAATTCTCATCACAAACAGAAAAGCCCAGAATTTGACATGGAAAGTCACATAGACTCACAGGCAGAATTTTTCTGGACATTCTTGTGAATATACTTGAAATCATGATTTTTTCATGTATTGAGTCCTGTGGACATAGTACAGTTTATTTAAACATTTATTTTTAACATTCCTTTTTGTTGGATCTTTCATTTGAAACCAGTTGTCATTTGTAACCCTCTTGGAAGTCCCCAAAGTCCTCCTGGCCAGGTTCACCGCTATGAACCAGGGTCTTGCATAATGACCAACACATGGCCAGGGTGCCGTTGGAAAGTTTTGAATAAATAATATTCTTTTTTCAGAATGTCTTTTCATTTCCTTGAGAAATAGTTACAGAAATAGAATTACGAAGTCAAAGTTAATGAATTTGTGTGTGTGTGTGTGTGTGTGTGGTACTGGGGATTAAACTCAGGGGTTCTCTACCTCTGAGCTATACCCTCAGTCCTATTTTATTCATTCATTCATTCATTTGTTTACTTATTTATTTATTTTGAAATAGGATTTCACTAAGTGGCTGAGAGTCTTGCTAAATGACTGAGAATGGTCTAGAACTTGCAATCCTCTTGCCTCAGTTTCCCAAGTACTGGGATTACAGGCATGCACCGTCACACTCAACTAAGTCAATAAACTTTGATAAGGCTCTCTATTAAGGAGCTGCATCTCTCACGAGCATCGGTACTCATCGAAAAGGTGGTTTATTCTCACTGAAACTTTTTATTAAATGAAAGTATATGCATTATGCATCATAAACATGGCTTCAAGGTCCTCTAGAATACAGGAAATCCTCTGATCTTCAAATTCCACCTGTTAGATAATAACTAACTCAATTTCACCTCTTTATTTTATTTTATTTTATTTTATTTTATTTTATTTTATTTGTGATACTGGGGATTGAACCCAGGGGCATTCTACCTCTGAGCTACACCCCCAGCCCTATTTTATTTTTATTTTTGAAACAGGGTCTCACTAAGTTGCGGAGGGCCTCACTAAGTAGCTGAGGCTGGCCACGAACCTGCAATCCTCCTCTCTCATCCTCCCAAGTACTGGGATTACAAGTGTGCACCACCACGACTGGCCCTTTATTTTATTTTTTGTGGTGGTGGCGCACGCTTGTAATCCCAGTACTTTGGGAGGCGGAGACCGGAGGATCCGGGTTCGCAGCCAGCCTCAGTCAGCTCTCTCTCTCTCTCTCTCTCTCTCTCTCTCTCTCTCTCTTTCTCTGTGTGTGTGTGTGTGTGTCTCTCTCTCTCTCTCTCTACTTAGTGAGGCCCTCCGCAACTTCGTGAGACCCGGTTTCAAAATAAAGTATAAAAAATAGGGCCGGGGGTGTAGCGCAGAGGTAGAACGCCCCTGCATTCAATCCCCGGTATCGCAAAAAAAAAAAAAAATATGGAACGCTTCACGAATTTGCGTGTCATCCTTGCGCAGGGGCCAGGTTAATCTTCTCTGTATCGTCCCAATTTTAGTATATGTGCTGCCGAAGCGAGCACCAATTTCACCTCTTTAAAAAATCTACTTCAATGATGTTTAACTTTTTTCCTCTTGAATTCCTTAAAATATTTAGTAATGGTAACACTATACTTCCATGTTATTATATGTTATTTCGTTATGTTATTTTTTATTCTGTGTATGCTTTGGTTTGGGTTTTTGTGGTTTTGGGGGGGGGAGCAGCATTTCATCTTTCTTTTTCTTATTTCTTTAGATTATAGAATCATTGAAGAATGAAAATAATAGTGATTGAGAACACAGGCTTTAGGGTCTTTTGATATGGCTCAAATACTTACTGGCTCTATGACTTTGTACAGGTGACTTAACCGTCGTCAGCTTTCTCGTGTGTCAGCGGGGTTAACAATACCTCCCTCTCATGATTGTTGTAATGATTAAATGAGAAAAATGAATCATAAGTGCTTAGCACAGAGCTGGGACTATATTCCAGGCTCAATAAATTTTATAATCTTGTGATTGTTGGGAAGAGCATAGACATCATTTTTGAGTGTATCGTGCTACACAATCAATTGGAAACATGATCTGTGGAATAGTGTTTACTGTTCTCTCAAGAGCCATTAAGGGGGAAGGGGATAGAATGTTTCCTGGGATTTATACTCTGTAGCATGTGTATGACCACCAGGATGGACTAATCCAGGTCATCTGTAGTCAGAAAAATGGGGAGATGGAATAATGTTTTCAACTGAGTTCTACCCACTGTCTCTGAATGCACATCTCAAATTAAAGCCCGGATGTGGGGACAATCTTGTAGACTGAGAACACTCTTGCATGGGGGGGTGCAGCTTACTGGTACTACACACGTACTCAGTTTGCAGTCTGGTTCTGCTAAAACCTGTTTGCCAAGATTTCATTTAATGAAGCTTTGGGGAAGATTTATGGGTCATGAGAATCCTGTTTTTCACCCTTCACATTTGCTTTCCAAGTAAACTATCATTCAAGAACCGGCTCCACTTTAAGCTCACAGAGCTTGCATCCCTCTCCAGCTTTTACTCCTACCCTGATTATAAAAGTCAAAAATGTGACCTGTAAAGTCACATGTTCTCACAGGGAAAGAGTGACAGTTTTTCTGGTCGCCTTGATTGAACAGTAATGTTTGGGATGTAGAAAGGCTGTTTGATACAATAAAACAAGTGGTCTTTAATATTGTATTATTCATTATACAAAATGATAGTTATCCGGAAAAAATATCATTGGTTTCAAAAAGGATAAGAATGAAGGGGTTGGAAAATGACCCAAAAATCTAAAGGATATTTAGATATTTAGCACATTTAAATATTTAGATATTTAGGATCCGCATAATAATAAAGGTTTACAGGACAAAGCTGGGATTTTACATTTTGATATTTTGCTTGATAGCCAAGAATTAAAATGTGAACAAGAAGGCAGGTTATAGCGGCCTGTTTTTTTTTTTCTATTAGTTTCAAGTAATTTTTCTCAAGTAGAAAATCTGTGACACATGTGGATCCAATTTTCATAAGATGGAGTCACTGCAGCCCCTGCGAGACTTAGAGGTTTAGAGAGCTGCAGGGGTAGCTGAACTCTACAGGAGACGCCCCCAGATGAATCTCAGGGATGCGGCATTCGGGGCGACTCCAACCCCCTGGCAACACCTGGACTTTCCCCATTCCTCTTCTGTTTTCAGTTTCTCTTATGAAAAGCAGCATGGCAAAGCCAAAAGCAAATTTATTAGAAATAGAGGGTACATTGAGTTGGGAACAAAGTTCGCCTAAGGGCAGAGAGCATAGAATGGCAGGGGAAACTTTCAGCTTGCTTTTTCTCTTCTTCTTTTTTAATAGATAGGAATGTTGTTATTGACAATAGGCTGTTCTTCTGAAGGAGAAATCTTTATAGAAAAATAAAACATCAAAGTGCTATGACAGTTGAATGCTCTTGTTACCCCGTCAGGTAGGAAGGGAAGCACCTTTCAGAGGCAAAGCTCAGCCAGGTGGGAGAAACTTGGAAAGACATGTTTGCTAGATTTACCAGAGGCCTTTTTGCATATGTGGTCTTGGATATAAAGCCTTCTTAAAACGGTAGTGGAAATCGTCACAGTCACTGTTCTTCAATTTGTAGAATCACTTTGTAAATGTGCAGATTAAATTAGATAGAACATATCACAAGGTGTTAGCGAGACTGACATGCATAGGGAGCCTATAATCTTTCAGTTTATAACCGAGCTTAAAATTTCTAGATATGAGAATGTTAAAAGAAGCAGTTTGGCCAGGTGTGGTGGCACACACCTAGAATCCTAGTGCTTGGGAGGCCGAGATGGGAGGATTGCAGGTTCGAGGCCAGCCTTAACAACTGAGCCAGATCCTTAGCAATGTAGTGAGACCCCGTTTCAAAATAAAAATTAAAAAAAAAGGTTGCGGGTGTAGCTCAGAGGTATCATGCCCCTGGATTCAATCCCCAGTACCAACAATAAATAAATAAATAAATAAATACATAAATACATAAATAAATAAATTAATAAATAGCTGTGGCGGTTGTTCTATTCCTGTTTGGTGTTTACCATATCTTGGAACTTATTTGATGATTCAAATTCTGGAGTCTTTTTGACTTTACTTGGGGGAGCTTCAGTATTGTGATACTTCTTCATACCCCACTTCCCAGATGATAAAACTCAGGCCAAGAGAGACAAGAGACTGGAACTAAAAACTCAACGCTTGTTAGTGCGATGGAATTAACATGAGCTCTCTAAAACCCTGTTTTGGAAATAGATGGTTCCAGACTTGTGTATCTTCTCCACCATTAATCTGTGCAACCTAAAGCAAGCTGCTTAATGTTCCGTATCTGTCCCCTTTTTTTGTAAAAGGAAGACAGGAAGGAATGTCTTCTTAAAGATTTATTTCTAAGGAGCAAATGAAATGTACTCGCGATGTATGTGAATTACTTGCCTTAGTGCCAATTATATAATGGACACTCACAAAGATGGTGACAGTCAGGCGTGGAGGCACATGCTTGTAATCCCAATACTTGGGAGGCTAACAGAGGAGGATCACAGATTCAAGGACAGCCTCAGCAAGTAGAGAGACTCTCAGCAACCTAGCAAGACCTTGTTTCAAAACAAAACTAAAAAGGGCTGGAGGTGTAGCGTAGAGGTAGAATGCCCCTGGGTTCAATACCCAGTTACACATACACACACATACACACACAAACACACACACTAATGATGGCAACAATCACGTCTCTAATGTTTCCTTGGTGTCAACGGGTCCTTGAGCTGCAGATGTCAGAAGTCATGTTTGTGTTCCTTTAATGACATCATTAAGTTTTTATTTTTTTTTAATTTTTAATTTTTTTTTTATTTAAAACAGTCTCGCTAAGTTGCTGCAGGTCTTCGCTGGCCTCGATCCTCCTGTCTCACCCTCCCAAGTGCTAGGATTACAGGCGTGCGCCACCACGCCAAGCCAAGTTTTTAGAAAATGGGACATCTTGCTTAGAATATTAAGACAACCTCACCTTGCCCAGCAGAATCTGCCACCATGTTTCTACATTTGGAATGCAAGGGATTTACTCAGGTAGGAGCCCAGGCTCTCCGCTGTTACTGCTCTTGTCACGGATGATAAATGAGAGGATGGATGGATATGGTATGATAACACCGCAGGTACCGCTCTGGCTGATGAACTTGGCCGCACAGCATTCATCAAAAGGACTTCTGTCTAATCAGCACGTGTGATCACAGGGCCTGGAAATTACAAAATGTACTTATTGGGGGAGTATGTCAATTTGCAACTATTATAGAGAGACGCTTTGCTATGCCAAAAATAAATTTGAAATGACGTTCTTTTGAAACATCAATGGTTCCGTCTCACACAATTGTCAAGAGAAACATCTGCACAACCTACCAGGAGAAGCAGAAAGAGGACCCTGTCCAGGAAACCCAAGATGACTTGCCTTCCGCTGTGGCTCCCTAAGAGACGTTGACTATTAGTTTCTTATCGCTTTTTTTTTTTTTTTGGTAATACGCTTCCTAACTTTTAAATTTCTTTTGTAAAATGCAATGAAAACGCATCTTTTGTAATCATGGACTTTCTGATCATTAGTATTTTATGAATACAAAGGGTTTTTTTCATACCTTTTTAAAGCATTGAACTAATTTACCATGTTGTCTACATCACCTTCCTCTTCGGTTTCTTAATCCTTTTGACTTTGATTACTATAAACATTCATAAAATTCACCTTCACCTTTTTTTTTTTTTTTGCAGTACCGGGGATTGAACGCAGGGGCGTTCTACCTCCGCGCTACACCCCCGGCCCTATTTTTTATACTTTCTTTTGAAACCGGGTCTCACGAAGTTGCGGAGAGAGAGAGAGAGAGCTGAGGCTGGCCGCGAACCCGAATCCTCCAGTCTCCGCCTTCCAAAGTACTGGGATTACAAGCGTGCGCCACCACACCCGGCTCACCTTCACCTTTTTAAGTGGCCATTTTTTACAAGTATCTGTTTAGTTTACAACCACAAATAAAGTTCAGAGAAAAAATTTTCTAATAGCTACTATAATTTTTTACAGCATAGAATAATGTCGCTTACACTTGTAGTGACATGAAGACTATGGTATTTATTTTTTTTTGAACCACAGTCCAGAGCAGAGGGATATGATGTTTTCTGGGTTTGAAACTTACTGTTTGTTGCATATGGGACCAAATTCAAACTCCTTAAAAATTCTTTTTGCAGCCAGGCATGGTGGCACACGCTTGTAATTCCAGTACTTGGGAGGCTGAGACAGGAGGATCGCAGGTTCACAGCCAGCCTCAGCTACTTAGTGAGGCGCTTCATAACTTAGTGAGACCCTGTTTCCAAATAAAGAATAAAAAATAGGGCTGGGGGTGTAGCTTGGAGATAGAATGCCCCTGGGTTCAATCCACAGTACCTCAAAAAAAAAAGAAAAAGAAAATTCTTTTTGCTCTATAAATTTGGCCATATTATCCTCTGTAACTTCATCAAACCCTGTAATAATGTTTATATTATACCTCCACCATTTTATTATATTTATTTGCACATATCTATGTCTATATTTCTTCCTTTCTTTCCTCCCCCTTTCTCATTCCCTTCCTTCTTTCTTTTCTTCATAATTATCTACTCATCCACTCTTTTTTTTTTCTTTTTGTGATACTGGGGATTGAACCCAGGGCTATTCTACCTCTGAGCTACACTCCCAGTTCTATTTTTATTTTATTTTTGAAAATTTTGAAACAGGGTTTCACTAACTTGCAGAGGCCCTCCCTAAGTTGCTGAGGCTGGCTGCAAACCTGCAATCCTCCTGTCTCAGCCTGATCATCCATATTTATATAAGACTGTCTGTTTCTTAAAAAAACCAAGGACTATGTCCTAAATGTTTACACAGCCTTAGACAGAAGCCCAATGCTTGATTCCTCATATAGGTAGAAATTAGTATTGCTCATTGAGTGAATTCTGTGGTCTTGAGCAAACTGTGAGCTAACTGGGGGTGGGGACAGAATAGAATTCTTTTTTACCTTCCCAGTGTCCACTATTGCATCTGACACACAGTAGACCCAGAAAGTATATAACTTTTAGAAATAACTTGAATTCTAAATTTTGATAGAGTGTTGGCTACTCACCTTTCAATGCAACAGAGATTGTCTAAGACATTCCTAGTTTTGTTTTGTTTTCCCTGATGGGTAAGTCCAGAGATTATTCTGAGTGTTTGATGCGATGGCTGGGTCCATGGACGATAGACATCTATCCATGAGAGTTGATTTCTATGATAGACTTTTGTTGTTATTACTTGGATAAAGGAGAAGGGAGATTTTTCACTGGCATCTGGACAGAAGGAGGAAATAATAATTTAAAAACAGAATACAATATTATCTGGTCTCTTGTGTACTCCCTTGTCAAAAATAGATTGCTCATAAATAAAAGAATTTAGCTCTGGATTCTCATTAATCTATATGTCTACCCATATACCAGTAGTACAGTACATGTCTATCTTTATGCCAGCGACACTGTCTTGATTACTGTAGCTTCGTAGTAGGTTTTGAAATGAACAAGTGCGAATTGTCCAAGTTTTTCCTCTTTTCCCTCCTCCTCCTTCTCCTCCTCCTCCTCCTCCTCCTCCTTCTCCTCCTCCTCCTCCTCCTCCTTCCTATTTTGAGTTCCTCGAATTTCCATATGAATTTTAGAATAAGCTTGTCAATTTTTGCACAAAAGGTAACTTGGATTGTGACAAGGTTTCTGTTGAATCTGCAGATCACTGTGGGGACTGTCGTCACCTTACCAATATTACATCTTCTGATTCATCAACACAGAATATCTTTCCATTTCTTTAGGTCTTCTTTAATTTCATTCAACAATATTTTGTACTTTTCAGTGTGTAAGTCTTACACTTCTCCTGTTAAATTTATTCTGAAGTAGCTCATTCATTTTGATGCTATTGTAAATTGAACTGGTTTTTATAATTCCATTTTCAGATTGTTTATCGCTAGTGTATAGAAGTAAAACTTGGTTTTGAATATTGGTTTTTGCCTCCTGTAACCCTGCTGACCTCATTTATTTGGTCTAACAGTTTTTGGTGGATTTCTTAGAATTTTCTTTATACATCATAACATCACTGTGAATAACGATAGTTTTCCTTCTTCCTTTCCAATTTGATTGCCTTTAATTTCTTTTCCTTGCCTAATTGCTAGAGATAATTTTGAAAAGTAGGTTGACTATTTGTTCTGTGAAAAATTACACAACTTGTTTTTTAATTTTTGAAAGGTAAGAAATAGTATTTTAATTCAAACATCTTCCAGCCCTCAAGATATTGTTTTCATGTACTCATTGACATTTATACTTCTTTAGTGAATTTCATTTTAGAGTGTTTATCTACGTGTACTACTGATGCTTTTTGAACTAATTTGTTAGACTTCTTTACATATTGAGAACAATAATCCCTTGGCTATGAAATAAATTATAAACATACTTTATAAGTCCACTGCAATTTTACTGACACCTTTTTTGTATGTGGATGTTATTATATTTATATGAAATCATATATAGCAGTCATTTTACTTACGGGCTCTGTCATGAGTCTTTGGCTTAGGAATGCAGCTTCCCTTTATGTAAAATTATGTAACTTTTTACATAGCTTTTTCTTTCTTTTCATGTTCCTTTGCAAACACTCTACTTTTGAGAGCATGCATTTGAATGCTAATAAAATATTAAAGGTACATGAGTCTGTACGCCTTTAGGATAAATCTAGTGGACTTCTACTACTACTTAAGAAAACTGAGTTATGTGTGACTCTTAAGGCTTGATTTCCTAAAGCCATCTTTCCCTGTGGCCATAGCTTTCAAAGTTTTCCCCAGATGGAGCCACAGCAACTCTCCGTGCAGTCAATTTTCTCTGAGTGAATGCCACCTCTACTGACGCTAATCACAAATACAATCCAATTAAAAGCTATTATGTTAATGTGAATAGAGAGGGAGATAAAACAAGACAGCGAAATGTTTCATTTAGGCCCCAATGAGTTGATTTCGCAGGGCATAAAGCTTTCCCATAAGGCGGGTTGCTGCAGACACATAAGAAACATGCAAACCTAGCTCCTGATTAAAATCTGGGAAAGAGAGATAAAAGGTTTATCAGCATGACAAGGGATGGTGGATGGACTATTAGATGTCACATTTCTATGTTTGCTTTAAAACCTTTCGGCTTCTGTCATGCACGGTCATTGAAAAAAAACGGCTTCTTTCTGTGAAGTTCTCAGAGTGTTTATCTGGAACACAAAATTAATGCTCAGTGTCAGGAAAATGAAAGCATTGTTTCTCTGTGCCCACATTTTGCATATTTGATGGAGGTGGCCCAGAGGCGGAAGTTACAGCGATCTAGGAAGTCCATTCCTCTTTCAGGATTATTAAACTCAGTGGTACAGTATTACTTGTGGAGAGTCAAAATCTGCAAGGAAGAATGGAAAACATTGACCTTAGACAGTTACTTTTATTTCCTCTTTAAATTTCACATCATATAGCTATTCTTTTGAAAGAAACATTCAGAGTTTTTCATAACCAAGTTCTAAGGGAATAATTTCAATTCAGTTATGTTTCTCCTTAAATAATTTATTTTGGGGGGGTCTGTATCTCATTCTAATTTTATATAAGTTTACAATTTCCATTAAACAAATAAATTTGTCATGTGGCATCTATTTTGCAATATAACATTTAAAACATATTTCCTATTTATTTTCATCTTCTTATGTTCTCCTTAGAGTAAGATTCTACAAGTACAGTAGTTGACCTATTGGTGGAGACTACAGAAAGAGGGTCTCACTAAGCTGCTGAGGCTGGCTCAAACTTCTGATCCTCCTGTCTCAGCCTCCCAAGTACTGGGATTATAGGCGTGCACCACTACACCCAGCTTCAAATCTTATAACAATTACAAAGTGAAATAGTAAGTCATGGAACTTCTTTCCACCTTTAGAGTGTGATGATGTGTAGTTAGAGCTTGTTAAGTAGAAACTTATTAGGTAGAGTGACTCCATATTGTTACCCACAATGGCCCCAACCCGGCCCTGAAACAGGAAAGTTAGCCTTGAAAAAATCAGACCAGGATGTTGGCAAGGTAGTTAAAGGTTTGTTGGTAACAACATTGTGTTACTGTTATGGTATTATTGTTATTGTGCTAACAGCTTATTTTTGCTTCTGTAGTTCGTTATGATTGGCTTGCTCAAATGCTAAAAGGAACCGTTGGAGGCTTCCCACCCCTGCTATGGGAACCTGCAATGGGAACCTGAAGTATTCACCCCTAGCTTATGGTTTTTCTGTATAAAAGGAAAGCTTTGAGACAGATCAGGACTGCACTTGGATCTTATGCCCTGTGTAGTCCTGGTTGACAGGTAATAAAGACTCTCAGTTAATACCATTATTGGTCTGATGGGTCTTGATTGGGGCATTGCCTCGCAACAACAGGATGCCAACTCTTAGAAAAATATTTTCAACATTATTTGTAGAAAGGGTCATAGCTGTTACAGATGCTAAATGTATTCCTTCATTCATTCAACAAATATTTATGGAGTACTCATCACAGGCCGGACACTGGTCTAGACAGTGGAGCATCTCCTGACAACGTTTTGCAAATGTGCCTTTCTGAGGAATAAACATAATTTGGGGCATGAACCGACATGCAGGAGAGCAGCAGGAAAGGTGTTCATCCAGCAGGACTGGAAGGTTCTGCTCTGTTTCTGAGCATCCATTGCACCAGGCGGGGCCATGTGACTAAGTTCTAGACTGTCATGTGTTATAAGGAATGAGATCGACTCTTCTACTTCAGACTTCTCCAGGTTTCCTGTATTTCACGCCCTGTTTGTTATAAGACCAGGCGATTGTGTTGAAGATGTAGAGAACAGATCTGAGCAGAGTGAAGACAACACAGAGACAGTCACGGAAAAGTGATGACAAGGGGCAAGGAGAGATGAAAACAGCAGCAGCCCTTGCTAAAATGAGAAGAAAGACAATGGAACTTTCCTTAAAATCCTGTCAAGTAAACATAAATCATTTCAAAATATCCTATAACCAGTTATTGTGTAATCTGTTCCTGTGTCACAGATTAAGATTTAGAAATGCTTCTTGTTGATTGATAGACAAATATATAGATAAAAGTGTTTTTAACAGCTAAGTTGAAAGACACTACCCATTGTGTACCCACGCGTCACATAATACATTCAAAAGAAAAAAATTAATACACATTCATATCTTACACATTATTTTAAAATCTCACTGCCTCTGAACTTTTTCATCTTTATGGAGGTATCATCGACAAATAAACTGTATAGGTTTAAAGTACATGGTGTGATGATTTGATACGTATAGAAATTATGAGATACTCCTGATCAAATTAATTAGCCTAATGCTTCATATTGCTGCTTTTTTCTTCAGTGAGAACATTTAAAATCTACTCTCTTCTTCAAATTCCAAGATCTTTTTCTTTTACTCTGTCTTATGAGCTAGAGTGACCATGCTGCTCATTAGGACTTTAGAAATTACTCCTAACTGGAAGCGTGTACACTTGGACCAACATCTCTCCATTCCCTCCACCACATAGTCACAGGCTACAACCATTGTACTCTGTTTCTATGAGACAGAGATGAAAACAAAAATATATATATATATACCTATATTTGAAAATATATATTTGCATATATGTAGAAATATATAAATATAGATACATATATATGTAGAAATATTTTATATATCACATTTTTCTTGTCCACCCATTTACCAATGCACACTTAAATTGTCTCCAAATCTTGGCTATTATGAATAATGATGCAACAAACATGAGAATACAGATAATTTGACACACTAATTTTGTTTCCTTCAGATATATATTCAGAGTAGGATTGCTGGATCATATGTCAGTTTTATTTACTATTTTCAAGGTGCCTCCATACTGTTTTCCATAATGGCTGGATTAATTTATATCCCCCCCCAGTGTGCAGGGTTCTCTTTCCTCTACATCTTTGTTGACACTTGTTATCCTTTGCCTCGTGATTCTAACAGGTGTGAGGTGATGGCATGCTGTGCTTTTGTTTTGCATTTCTCTGATGATTAGTAATATGGTGCACCTTTTCAAATACCCGGTTGGTCATTTGTATGTTTTCTTGAGAAAAATGTCTATTCAGGTCCTTTGCCCATTTTTAGTAGAATTGTTACTATTATTATTATTATTGTCTTTTTCCTATGGAGTAGTATGAAATCGTACACATTTTTATATTAACCTTTCATCAGATACTTGGTTTGCAAATATTTTCTCCCATTCCATAGCCTGCCTTTTTATTTTATTGGTTGTTTCTCTTACTGTGCAGCTTTTGAAGTTTGTTTTATTTCTGTGCCTATTTCTTTATTCTGTTTTATTTCTGTTATTTATTTGTTTATTTTTAGTTTGGGATCTTTTGCTTCTTTGCCCCATTTATCAGTGGAGATAAAAACCGTGATGGCACTGGAAGGTGAATATTCTCATTTCACCAGTTTAATCTTGGATATTTTGAATACAACAACCAACATCCAAAGAGTAAAGATTTAAGTTAATTTAACATAAGCAAATAGATCTAAGGATCCCATTTCTTTTTATCTCTATCTCAATTTATTTTTAATTGATACATAATAATTATACATATTTATGGATACTTATTTTTGCTTTTGTTTCTGGTGCTATTAGTATCATATCAAAAAATTCATGGCCAAGACCAATGCCAAGGAACTTTTCCCCTCTATTTTCTTCTAGTATTTTTATAGATTGACATATTCCATTTAAGTCTTTTATCCATTTTGACTTAATTTTGTAAGTGGTATAAATAGGGATCAAGCTTTTTTAAAAATATACAAATATCTAGTTTTCCGAATGCCATTTATGGAAGAAATGATCCTTTTCCCATTGTGTGTTCTTGGAGTAATTGTCAAAGGCAAATTGACTGTATATGTGTGAGTTTATTTCTGGTGTCTCTCGTCTGTTCCATTGGTCTATGTGTCTGATTTTATCCCTATACCATACTGTATCGATTACTGTGACTTTATAATATAGTTTGAAGTTAGAAAGTGTGATGCGTCCAGCTTTGGCCTTCTTTGATCTTCTTTCTCAAGATTGCTCTGGCTGCTTGAGGTCTTTTGTGACTCTATACAAATTTTAGGATTTGTTTTTCTAATTCTGAGAAAAATACCATTGGAATTTTGATAGTTACTGTATTGGATTTATAGATTGCTTTTGGTGGTGTGAACATTTTAACAATATGAATTCATCCAATCCAAAGGAACTTTAGAGCTGTATAAGAAAGAGCTAAACAAGTTTGGAAAATTGAGACATCACAACCAGTTGATGGTGATAGTTCCTATACATGTAAATACATTTTTTGATAATGCATAGTTTAAAGTTGTTCTCAACAGAATTCCTAAGGGTAAAGGGTAACCACAAACTGGGCATGGTGGTACACACCCCAATCCCAGTACTCAGGAGGCTGAGGCAGGAGGATCACAGGTTTGAGGCCCACCTTAGCAACTTAGTGAGGCTCTCAACAACCTAGCTAGATCCTGTTTCCAAATAAAAAATAAAAATAAGGCTGGGGGAGTATCTCAGAGATAGAACGCTCCTGGGTTCAATCCCCAACAACACACACACACACACACACACACACACACACACACACACAAAAGGTAACTACAAACATACATACCTTTTTCTCTTTCCCCACTGCATTGCACAAACCTGGAAAACCATCACACAAAAGCTTCTCTCTAGGCTGGTTAAACACTAATCTCCTGAGTTTAATGCGAAATAATGGAGCATCTCATTTTGTATTGGCAAAGAACAACATAGCCAGGAAAATTTCTCACCCTCCACAACTTTTATAAGATCCCTTTACTGTAATATAGAGTTAATATTTGTCATTCACAATATCAGCAAATATTACATAAGCCTTATTCTAGGTGCTGGAGAATGCTATACGTACTACCCGTGACCTGTATGGGAGCTCTGTGGCGCTACTGCGTTGATGCTACTAACTGCATTGATACTACTACTAATTAATAATAAATAAAATTAATAATTAACACTGCATTGCTATTACTGCTAGTCGATAGATCTTGAGGAACTGTTGCCATCAGAACCACACCGCGAAGCCCGCTTTGTAAGGTCCTAAAAGAATGTCAGGTAGGTAAAAAATACAGCTGCCTTTGACTATCCTAATCACATAATAACAGGGCAAAGTACGTTTTCAGGGTGGAACGTGATACTTGCAAATTGCTTCACAAAAGGCCAATTGTCTCCTTTGGGATTTGGGCCACTGTTTTAACAAGCTGGAGATGATCCGCATTCTTAGCTCCTTGCCACAGAGCTAATCCCACTCCACCACCAAAGGAAGATGCAGGTTTGGCAGTTGTATCAGAACGGGAAAGCAGCATGTGCCTGTAGGTCTTCTTCTGTGACTCCTTGAACTGTCAAATGGACGGGGGAATTGGTGGATTTCCTAGAAGAAGAGAGGTGTGGAAAGAAAAAAGAGAAGGGCACAAGCTGCCAAGAAGTGTCACAATACATTTGATGACAGTGCAGAGGGAAATAACACACAAGGCAGGCAGAGAAAGAAGCGAACACTGTCTCAAATTTCCGCGGGGTGTTTAGGGCAGGGAATGAACAGCTAAGAGCTGGGGAAGCGTGATAGGTACCATGTGATCGAAGAAGATCAACTGTTCGTTGCATCATTCCCCTAACTTTCACCTGGGGTTTCAGTCCTGGACCTGGTGCTGGGTGTCCATTATAGAGTTTCTATATTCTGAAGAGTGTCTATTGCTTTTGAAACGTCATGGGGTATCAGACATGGAAGCTGCATTGGTGATCTCCTGGTGCCAAAGAGTCAGGAAGGCTTGTGTGAGTACCATCGGTCTCCTGTCTCTCTCTGTGCATGAGTCACCTTGGAGGCTCTCCAGGGACATCTGGAGGTCCAGGAACTGCGGGACGACTTCTCTCAGATCTTTTGACCCTTCACAGACCTGTGCGTACTTCTGGTCTACCAATGACACACTACGGAGATGAGGAGTTTTCCTTATTCAGCACCTCTTCCCCCAAAGAACTTCCTAGGAATTGAGGCACCACTGATACTATAATGTCCTCAAACCTCCCAGGAGGCCTAATGTTTGCCCCGTTGGGTTTGGGCAGATCAAAGCGCTTTCTCAGGCATTCAACCAGAATCTTCCTCATTTTCCAGGGGATTTATTATCTTCTCAGACCCCATGTGATGTTTTGGATATACAATGTTCCCCTGAAAAGCTCGAGTATTGGCAATTCAGAAATGTCCAGAGGTAAAATAATTGAATCCCAATGGTTCTAATCTCATCAACTGATGAGTTCATTGATGAATTACTAATTTGGATTCACTGGATGGTAACTCGGTAGGATGTGGCTGAAGGCGGTAGGTCACTGGAGATGTGGCCTTGGGGAATTATATATTTGCCCCTCTTGCCCTCCACTCTTTTTCTCTACTTCCCACTACCATGCCCTGAGCTCTGCAGATATGACCAGGCCTAACATGGACTGCAACTTCCAGAACTGTGAGCAAATAAATCTTTCTTCCTCTAAGTTGTGGTCATCAGGTATTTTAGGTCACGGCAGTGAAAATAATGATTGAAATACCATGGGAAAATTGTCTTGTCTAGAGTAGAAAACTAAGTTCCTATATTATCAACCAAATTTCTCACATCTATTATTTATGGTGTAAACTTCAGCTTTTAACACTAAACTAGGATCATGAATTTAAAATATTCTCAAATTATAATTCTTTCTGCAAGTTTTTGAAATCCTGGTTGGAAATTGAGGAGCTGAGGATATACTCTTCTTTTGCCCTTTCCTGAGCTAGAAGTGAAGGACAGCTTGACTAAATTGGGGAGTTCAGTTGGGTGTGGTGGTACATGCTTGTAATCCTAGTACTTGGGTGGCTGAGACAGGAGGATCCAGGTTCGTGGCCAGCCTTAGCTACTTAGTGAGGCCCTCCACAACTTAGTGAGACCCTGTTTCAAAATAAAGAATAAAAAATAAGGCTGGGAGTGTATCCCGGAGGTAGAATACCCCTGGGTTCAATCCCTAGTACCGCAAAATAAATAAATAAATAAATTGGGGAACTCAGAAATGCAGTGGTATACACTTCCAAATTTTACCCACCAGAATTTATTGTGTGATTCAAATGTTTAGAGTAGTTGAAATGCTCACTTCTCCAGAAATAAGAGCTCAATGGCTCCACATGGTAAAAGCAGGGAAGGGGTACAGACTGGAAGGACTTGGGGCATGGGTTGATCAAATATTTGCTTCCTTGTTTCCTATGCCCCCTGGATGCATTTGCAAACCACCACAAATTTAGCAGTTTATACAGCACTAATATCTCACACATTTTCTTTGCTTAAGAGTCTGGGTATGGCTTAAGAGGGTCTTCTCCCTAGGACCCCCCAAATGTGAAATTAGGGTATTGTCCTGGGCTGTGGTCTCATATGGATCTCAGAGTCCTCTTCCAAGTTCACTGGCTGCCGGCAAAATTCAGTTCCTTGACTTTGGAATTCAGAGCCTCAGAATAAGAGGTCACTGGTCATACCCTGCCACTCAACCTCTCCTACATATGGTACTTGTTTTATAAAGACCAGTACCTGCTGTCTCAACTCTCTTCAACTTCTATCTCTGGCTTCTAGACCTGGCTTTAAATGATTAGGCGGGCCCACCCAGGATAATGTTTCTTTTGATGAATTTAAAGTCAACAGATCAGGGACTTGAATTATACCCCCAACATCCTCTCACTTTTGCCATATAATGACCTAATCGTGGGTGTGACATTCTATTATATTCACATGTTCTGCCCATACTTGAGGCGAAGAGATTACACAGCGTGTGCACATCTGGCACCCAAATCTCCAGGGCTGGCTTAGAGCTCTGCTTCCTGCATATTCCTGAATATCTTATCCTTGCTGATACTTTTAAATTTCTTCTTCTTCTTCTTCTTCTTCTTCTTCTTCTTCTTCTTCTTCCTCCTCCTCCTCCTCCTCCTCCTCCTCCTCCTCCTCCTCCTCCTCCTTCTTCTTCTTCTTCTTCTTCTTCTTCTTCTTCGGTACTAGAGATTGAATCCAGGAGCATTCTACCTCTGAGCTACACCCCAGCCTTTTTATTTTATTTATTTTTTATTGGTGCATTATAATCATACATCTTGATGCAGTTCAGGGTGACAGAGGCGTACATGCACACATAGAGCCCTCCCCCAGTTCCCACCCCGCTCCCTCTCCCTCCCCGCCTTCCCATGCTCAGCACAGTGATTGGCTTTGATGAGTTTGTGTGTATACATCATGTCCAATGAGGTGTTTCCCTCTTCAAGTTTTCTCCTCCCTCCCGTCTTCCTCAGTTAGGTCCCCTCCTACACTCCACTAAGATTTCTCCCTCTTTGTCTGGAGACCCTCCTGTGTCCCAGTTTCTCCCTAGCTTCCACATATGAGGGAGAACATCCAACCTTTCACTCTTTGTGATTGACTAATCTCACTTAGCACAATATTCTCCAGTTCCATCCATTTCCCTGACAATGACATAATTTTTTTTTTTGTAAAAGGGTCTTGCTAGGTTGCTGAGAGTCTCCCTTAGATGCTGAGACTTGCAGGTTTGAAAACCTGTGACCCTCCTGCCTCAGCCTCCCAAGTACTGGGATTACAGGCATGCACCACCACACTGTGCTTCATCCTCTTCTCTATATCTACCCCACCCAGGGCTGAGCAGAAGCAACTGTATGGGAAAGTCTCACCTAAATGGTGAGCAGATTCTTGTCTTGATCCTGGTTTTCCTTATTGTAGAGGAGAATTCTGATAAGGAGAGAGAGAGGGAGAAAGAGAGAGAGAGAGAGAGAGAGAGAGAGAGAGAGATAGAGAGAAAGCTAGAGAGAGAGGGTAAGAGTGAAAGAATGCATTTTGCTGCACTTGGGAACACCTGTTTTCAAGAATAGAGATTGTATTTAGCCTAAAGCCTAACCTAAATTTTATTTTATACTTTTATTGGTGCATTGTAATTATACATCATAGTGAGATTCAAAGTGCACGTGTACACATTGCTTTGTTTATGACCCTCCTCATCCCACCCCACTCCCAGCTCTCCCTCCCTGGACATGTTAGTGAGATTCACAGCAATGGCTCTGTATTTGGACATCACATTATCTGAACTGTTTCCTTTCTTAGGCCTCCTTTTCCTTCTCCCCACATCCCTTCCCCATGCCCTTCCACTAAAGCCTGACCTGGCTTTTAAAAAGGAGGAAGGGACCATACTTTCTTTGAGTCTGGACACACCAAAGGATAAAGCAGTTTTGCATACGCCCTTGTCTTATTTCACGTGGGTGATTTTATTGGGCCAAGTTGTCATTACGTTTTACCGTGTTTGTTTATTTTTAGATGCCCACTGACTAAGCAAAAGAGCGCACTGTCAGCATGTCAGCCGCGTCCCACATCTGGAGGTCAAGCGCCTGACATTATGCAAAGTTCATGACCGATTCCCAGCAAAGTTCCCAGTCGAAACCTCCTGAACGCCTGAAACTCATTCTTGAGAAATGTAAATGTTTTGTCAAATAGTTTTGGATCCTGTCATGGTTGTCAGTGGCTCATGAAATTCATCCAGGATGGCTGGCTTGAAACATTCTCGGCTTCACCTGTTTCTGACTAAAATGGTTTGTGATGGTGTCACAGAGAGACCTGATACCCCTTAAAGCTGGGAAAACAATACATTCTCTTAGAGTCGAGTGGATGAATAGATGAGTTGAACTTTCAATTTCTTCGGGGACTGAAGGCTTTATCTAGAATTATACCCTTGCAGATACAAAGCTGTTCGTGTTCTGAAAGAAATTACGGTTGTGTTATGATGCTAAATGATCAGGTGTGAAAAAAAATCAGCTAGTCGTGTTTGAAAATGCTGTTTATTTAGCATCGGATGCCTATTACAGAGTATCTTGGTCTACATCTACATCTGTATCTGTATCTGTCATCGACCCAAAGTGTCTTATAGATGAGGCATCAGTGAGTAGCTTGGGTCAAAGTTTGGATGGCAACTAGATTCTTTGGGGCCAAGAAGATTTCAAGGAAAATAATGGCTCCTAATACTCTCCTGTGATCTCCTAAACATATTTTTTCCTTTATCAGCCAAGTGCATGATCGGTGTCAGCAGAAGTGTTCTTTGCTGCCAAGGTAAGTTCAACAAATGGAGGTGCTCAGTTCATTCTTCCTGTTGAGATTACATTGGTGGTGAAATATAGGAAGGTAGCATCTATTCATTCTCCGGCCTTAAAATAGTCAATTACCCACCTCCAAGATTAATATGTTGCCTGTTTTCAATGGGAAAGAACTTGGATTTCGTGACCACGTGTGGCTGATACAGCAACAAAATAAATTATCGACAAAAATGCCAGCCCTATGGACAAGATGTGTTTGTGCTCACTAGAATGGCAGCCTTGGCAAAACCCAAAACTGGGACCACCATCTAGATTGTTCCCTGGCCAAGCACAGCTTGCAAACTTTTCACCATTAAAATAGTTCGTTTAGATTTTGAAAGATTTCTAAACTTCCCTCTAATACCTATGAAGGGTGGTGGAACAGAATTTTTCAAAACATTCCATTCCATTTACATTTCTGAATTAACTAGTATTTTTATAATCATAAAAGCAATGCATGCTCAAAATAAAATTTTCAAATAGTAAGATGTTTTATATATATATGTATATATATTTCCTACATTTTAGACTCTACTCTCCTATTATTCAGAGGCAGCAAGGTTATTATGGTTTGTATTTCTTTGCAGAAATAAAGATCATTCATTCTCTATCTCTCTCTCTGACACAAAACACATCTTATACCCATATAATAGGATGATATGTTTACAAGTCAAAACACATCAGGTAAGTTGTTTCTATTTATGATTCTTTTAAATGTTCCACCAAAATTGGATGTTATAAAAATTCTAGGACTTCTTAATTTTATTTTATCCTGTACAGAATATATATTTATTCAGTTTAAAGAAGGAGAATCATCCGAGGAGACATCCTTCCAGTTGGAATTTTCCAAAGCACAATTGTAAAATCTCAAAAGTAAATCACATACACAGTTTCTCTCAACACTTATTCATGACTTCCTGCTCACAAACTACTGTTATTAATAATTTCAGTGTGCTAAAATCTCCAAAAGGTGAACAATTTTCTTGTCTTGTGTAAAGATTTCCAACTGATTTTGAATAAAACGCAATCAAATTTAGATAAATCCTTTCCAAAAAGGTCAGTACAATTGTAGAACATTTAGGTTGATTTATAAAGTTATTCTTAAAATTACCAAACATTTCAAGAATCCTACGATGATGGTAGTGGTACCTATCCAGGGCTTACTGGCAAGAAAAATTGTGTGTGTGTGTGTGTGTGTTCAACTCAGTTTCACCAGAAAAAAAAATTATTACATGACAAAAGTCTTTGTAAATTTTAAGAAATATGAGTTATATTTTGTTTGGTAGAATGTCACCGATATTCTTAATTTAGAAAGCTATACTTTTTTTACTTATAGATTTCTTAAATTTACTAAGGACATTACTTGTACCATGGTACTATATGTCACTAAAATTTGGCTATTGTGAATATACCAACATCAATCTCAGTACTCTGTATTGGGGGGAGGGGAGGTCGGAGGGTGCACCAAGTGTTGTGTGCATGTATGTTATGATCAACTTGAATTTCATTGTAATATAAGACTATAATGCACCAATAAAAGCACAAAAAAATTTGTATTCATGCTATTGCCTTCAAACAAATAGCTTCATCTTTAGTTTGAACTTTTCAACTGAATTTACAATAACATGTATAATAATACCCAATGGGTCACCATCAACAAAATAAATCTCCATCTATCTCTGGGATGTAAACTTGAACCAATTTTGAAAGTAATTGACTTTTATTTGAACATTGGATGACAATGATATAAAACTTCTATTGGTTGACTTTTATTTTTGTTTACAGATTGAAAATGTTAACATGTTTTCTTGCATGTATCCAAGAAAACTTGGAATTCAAAGGGAGCACAATTAATTTAGAATTGCAGCTATTTTGATCTTAATGGCAAACCATGTTTCTCAGAGATATATATGTATATATTCACACTATCTTCAAGAGCACATGTTATATCTTTTTCTGTGTGTGTGGCACTGGGGATTGAACCCAGGGGCATTCTAACTCCGAACCTCACCCCAGTCTTATTTTATTTTTATTTTGAATCAGGGTTTCCCTAAGTTGCGGAGGGCCTTGATAAGTTGCTCCTAAATCTTCAATCCTCCTATCTCAACCTCCCAAGTATTGGGATCACAAGTGTGCACCACCACGCCCGGCCATGTTACATATTTCCACTAACTTTTGAAGCAACTGTTGCTAGTTCTGCACAAAGTGGTGTCTCTGCTTTTCCCATGGCATTTCCTGGTGATGTCCCTCCAGCATCTACACAGGATGGTAAGTTCATTGGAACATTTATTGCCGGTGGCACATTCATCATCAATTCTTTTTTTTTTTTTTTAGAAATAGAAATTCAGTCGTTAATATTTCATGAAATACGCCCCTTTTTAGACTATCGACAAATGGACTAAAATGTACAAATATAATCAATCAATATTTCATGAAATATGCCTTTAATTTTTTTAGCCTATCTAGAGATAGACTAAAGTCTACAAATATAATCAATCAGTAAAGTCAATAAATTATAGCAGGTTTACACACATTATTACCAGAGACGATGGCAGTAATTGGAAGTGCCAAGTAGAGGTCTAGCTAGTCTATCTTGACTTATTTTATTTCAACTATTAATACAAATATATTAAAAATAAAACCATCTGAGACAAATACTAAGCCATCTAGGGTAGTAGGGTAACAGTCATGAACCAGTACTGTCTTGGACAAACGGAAATGAACAGCCCTCATACCTATCATGCCTACAGTGGAAATCTATTAGCCCTTCCTTCCTTCCTTCCTTCCTTCCTTCCTTCCTTCCTTCCTTCCTTCCTTTCCTTCTTTCTTTCTTTTTGTGGTGCCGGGGATTTAGCCCAGGGACATTCTATTTCTGAGTTAAACCCTCAGCTCTATTTTATTTTATTTTTTATTTTGAAATGGAGTCTCACTAAGTTGCTGAGGTTGGATTCAAATCTGTAATCCTCCTGTCTCAGTTTCTGAACTACTGGGATTATGGGTGTGGGCCAAAACATCCAGTTCTATTAGTTTGCTTTCTGATTATTCTCTTTTTCTTCTTTTAATAATAGGACCTTGGTTGCGTGCTCTCTCTCTCTCTATCTCTCTCTTTCTCTCTGTGTGTGTGTGTGTGTGTGTGTGTGTATGTGTGTGTGTATGGTACTGGGGATTGAACCCAGGGACATTCTACTTTTGAGCTATAACCCCAGTCTGATTTTATTTTTTATTTCTTTATTTTGAAACAGGGTCTCTCCAGTTGCTGAGGCTGGTCTCGAACCTGTGATCCTCCTGTCTCAGCCTCCCAAGTACTGG
>PVJS01030837.1:0-23817 GCA_004027185.1 Glis glis | reverse complement strand
GCCCCCCCCCCCCGCCCTAGGGAGCAGGGAGACGCAGGACAGGAAGAGAAGAAGGCCTGTTTATATTCGGGGCTATTTTGGAAGCCCCCTGAAGGCACTCACACACAGGGGCACATTTAAATGCACCAGGAAGTGCCCCGGGAGTGGAAACTGGAGTCAGGAATGCTGGGGCACGGCGGCGCTGCCCCTCTGTGCTGCTGTCCCTCGAACAACCACCGATTCAATGCCCAAGTCAGAGCCTCTCTCTGGCCGGAAGGGCATTTGAAGGTCATCTAGTTCCTCCCTTCTCCCCCCAACCCCAAACATACTGAGTGTCTCAGAATCTTCAGTGTTTCTTTTGGCCACAAGGAATAGGAAAAAAAAATCACACAAACTCATCTGGATGAAAAATAAAGGGAAATTTGATTGGTTTAGTTCACTTCAAAGTCCAAGGTGTGTTTGGCTTCAGGCATAGCTAGATCCAGCAGTTCTAACCATGTTATCAAAGCCGAGTCTCTGAACATCCCTTAGCTCTGCTCTTTCCATAGTGGCCTGGTTCTCAGCGATAAAGAAGCAGCCCCAGGCCCTTATCACGTCCCTCAGAAGATCTTGGGCTGTGATGTTCCTCCTGGCCAGGCTTAGGCACCCTTATCAGCTTGGAGTGGAGTCAATTCTGCCTGGAGTTCAGAGACACCACTCCTACCCAGCCCTCCTACCTGGACATCAGGCAGCAAAAAACATAAACCCCAACAAAATGGCCCTCTGCTGATAGCCTTCCGGTGATGGAGAACTCAAGGGACCCGCCCTGTCCTCTGATGGCTTTACTCGGGCTTCTAGAATATCTCCCATGCTTCAGCATAACCTAATTGTTCAGCTATATCCCTTATTTGACTCTTTTTTTTCCTGTATCTCCTGCACCCAGCTCAGGTCCCACACAGAGTAGGTGCTCAATAAATGCTTATCAAAACCCAAAACTGTTCATCTAGAGTTCTACACCCAGAAATCTTGTACTTTGTGCCAGGTGCTTAATGTCTAGTGTCTCATTTGGTCCTCGGGGTGATTCTCTTAGGTTAGTTGCGTCATTTTTTTTTTGTGTGTGTGGTACCAGGAATTGAACCCTGGGGCGTTCTACCTCCGCGCTACACCCCCGGCCCTATTTTATTTATACTTTATTTTGAAACCGGGTCTCACGAAGTTGCGGAGGGCCTCACTAGGTAGAGAGAGAGAGAGAGACAGGGAGAGAGAGAGAGAGAGAGAGAGAGAGAGAACGCTGAGGCTGGCCGAGAACCTGGATCCTCTGGTCTCCGCCTCCCAAAGTACTGGGATTACAAGTGTGCGCCACCACGCCCGGCTGAAAGATGATATAATTTTATTTGAGGTATAGTTTAAGAAGAATTTCAGCTTGGAGAACTGATGGTAATGTAAATTGCTTCTTCTTTGATGTTTCGGGGGGATCTATACTGGCTTTGGTTAACAAGACCTAAATCTTTGTTACTGCACACAGGATCCTCATTTTAATACATGGTTCTCTGTTAAGCTTGATAATGGTGTAATAGAATAATAAGGAAGAAAGGTAAGACTGAGAGTAGTGCCCAAGGATTTCACTTGCTGGTCTACAGTGGCCCCAATTCATGTCATTATAATCAGATTTGCATTTGAAATTCAAAAGAGGTTTTGGGTGGGAGGGTGGACCCCTGGCCTCCGTGGCTGTGAGGTTTGGAGTCTGGAAGAGCCACAGAAAATACAGCAGAGGCCCTGGATGACAAGTACATCTGCAGGGGTCTTCCTGTTTGTAATTGTAGGGTGTTTGTAGATCCCCTAAGTCTAGCAAGCATATATGTATGTGCAGAAATTACCTGAGATGAGAGGAACTGCCCAAAAGCATCAGAGAAACACCACTCAACACTCATACAGAGTATGGGACAGAGCTTATTTCGAACCACCACATTGAAAAAAACTCATAATTCATGTGGATACTCAGAAGGGTCTTGCCTTAGTAGAAGAAATAATTATCCCAGTAACAAAGGTGGCTCTGGACTCTCCTATTGAATCTCCAAAGCAAGACTTGAAAAAGATCAAACTGTTTCTAAGCAACTTAATTGTGTCTCAGAACAAAGATCAAGAATTTTTATAGAAATACAAAAATATGCAACACCCAATAAGGCAGCACTCTTGATGTCTGGCATTCAGTCAAAAGTTACCAGGCATGAAAAGAAGCAGGGACATTCTACCCATAATGAGGAAAAAAATCAATCAAAAGAATTTTAGAACTGGCACAGATGTTAGAATTAACAGATGAGGACATTAGAACTTTTATTGTAACTGTATTCCATGTGTTAAAAAAAAACAAAAAACTAGAGGAAAGATCGGGTGTATTAAGTAGAGAAAGGATTGAAATCAAGCATTCAAGCATCTAGATATTAAATTTAGAACGTATAAGATGAAATATAAACTTTATAAGGTTAACAACTAAGTAGAAATGCCAGAAGAAAAGACCAGTGAACTTAAACATAGCAATAAAAATTATCCAAAATGAAGCACAGAGACAAAAAAAGCTCAAAAATAAAAACTTCAAGCAGTCTAACATATGAGTAAATGGAGTCCTTAAAGGAGAGGAAAGAAAGCATTGAGAGAAATAAAAACAAATTAGCAAGAAAAATAGTCAAAAAATAACTCCAAATTTGAGCCAAGAATCTCACTGAACTCAAGCACAATAAAATGGAAAAAAACAACACCAAGTTGTTTCCATACATAATAATCAAATTGGTTTAAAAAAAACAGGAAAGAGAAAATCCTAAAAAGAGCCAAAGAAAAAAGACACATAATATACAAAGGAATAAAGATAAAGATGACGGCAGATTTCTTGGTGGAAACAATGCAAATAAGAAGACAGTGGAGCAACATCTTTAAAGTACTGGAAAACCAAAACAGTCAATCTAGAATTCTACACTCAGAAAAAAAAAAAATCTTAAAAAAAAATAGAGGTAGACGGGCATAGTGGCACACACTTGAAATCCCAGTACTTGGGAGGCTGAGACCGGAGGATCTGGGTTCGTGGCCAGCCTCAGCTACTTAGTGAGGCCTCCGCAACTTAGTGAGACCCTGTTTCAAAATAAAGGATAAAAAATAGGGCTGGGGGTGTAGCTCGGAGGTAGAATGCCCCTGGGTTCAATCCCCAGTACCGGAAAAAAAAAGAGGTGAAATAAAAGACTTTTTCAAACGTGTAAAAGCCAATTAATTCATTACCAGAAGACATACAGTAAAAAGTGTTAAAGAAAGTTCTTTAGACAGAAGAAAAATGATACCAGATAGAATATAGAATCACACAAAGGAATAAAGAGCACTGGAAATAATAACTATGGACATTAAATATATAACTTTTTCTTATTATTTAAATCTCTTTAAAAGATAACTGACCACTTGCACCTTTAGAATGGATACTATCAAAAAGATGAACAATAATAACTTCTGGCAAAAATGTAGAGAAAAAGTTATTCATGTATACTGTTGATAGGAATGTAATTAGCACAGCCATTATGGGAAACAGTATGGAGGTTCCCCAAAAAAACTAAAACGAGAAATATCATATGATACAGAAATCCTACTTCTGGGAAAATATCCAAAGAAATTCAAATTATATTCCCATGTTCATTGCAGCATTATTTACAATTCATTATTGCAGCCAAGATGTGGAATCAATCTGTGTCCGTCAATGCATAAATAAACTGTGGTATGTAAACACAGTGGAATATTATTCAGCCTTAAAAAAAGAAGGAAATTTTGTCAACTGCGACAACATGGATTAACCTAGAGGACATTTTGCTAAGTGAAATAAGCAGAGAAAGACAAATACGATGTGATCTCACTTTATGTGGAATGTAAAAACCTGACCTTATAGAAGCAGAGAATGGTGGTTACTTGAGGTGAGAGCAGAAGCGTGAGGGATGGGGAGATAGTGGTCAAAGGGTACGAAGTGTCAGCTGGACTGGAGGAGGAAGCTGTGGAAAGCTATTGCCCAGGATGGGTTATAGTTAATAACAATGGCATGTTTGAAAATTACTAACAGACTAGATTTTACATGGTCTCACTACAAAAAATAAATATGTGCAGTGATAGATATGTTAATCAGCTTGATTTGATCATTCCAAAGATACATATATCAAAACATATCGTTCTCCATAAATATATACAATTGTTATTTGTCAATTAAAATATTTGAAGGAGATAATTGACTCAACAAAGCCAATAACAAATTAATTTGGAATTCATAGCATGCATAGAGGTGAGATGGATGAGAGCAATAGCACAAAGCTGAGAGAGAGAATTGAAAGTGGACCATTTTAGGGTTCTTAATACAATGCATGAAGTTGTATAATATTGTTTAGAGGTAGAACAGTAAGTTAAATATGTATACAATAGACCTTAAAGCAATGGAGATAAAGCTAATAAACAAAGAAGATAAAATAAAATTAATTAATCTAATTATAAAGCAGAAATAAAGGAGAAAGGGAACAAAGGATATATGGAGGGCTGGGGTATGACTCAGTGGTAGAATGTTTCCCATGTGTAAGTTCCTGGGTTCAATATCCAGCCCTGGGGTGGGGGGATACATGGGACAACTAGAAAACAAACAGTAAGATGGTAGAGTTAAACCTGATCGTGTCAATAATCACGTCACATATAAATGACCTGAATATCTCAGTTAAAAGACAGAATTGTTAGATTGGAAAACAAACAAACAAACAAACAAACAGAAAACAAGACCCTACTATATGTTGCCTACAAGAAACCTATCTTAAATATGAAGACACAAATAGGTTTAAAGTAATAGTGTAGAAAAAGTTATACCTTGTTAACACTAATCAAAAGAAAGCTGGAGGGGCTATGTTAATGTCAAAGTATATTTGAAATCAATGAACTTAAGCAGGAATAAGGAAAGTCATTCTGTAATACTAAGATGGTCAACTCAGCAAGAGGACATTATAACCTTAACTATATATTCCCCTAATTTAAAAAGGTTTGAAATAGAGGAAATAAAAACTGATAGCTATGCAAGGAGAAATAGATGAATGCACAATTATCATCAGAGATTTCAATACTCCTCTTTCAATACTTGATAGAACACGTGGAAAGAAAATCAGGAAGAGTATAGAAGACCTGAACAGCCTTATCAGTCAAGTTGATCTGACTTGGAATGAACACTCCACCCCAAACAGGAGTATACATATTCTTTTCAAGTGCACATGGAATAATTGCAAGATGAACCATAGTCTGGACCAAAAGACAAATCTCAATAAATTTTAAAGGATTCAAGTCATACAGAGTATGTTTATTGACCACAATGGAATTAAATTGGAAATCAGTAAGAGAAAGATCTCTGGGAAATTCCCCAAATGTTTGGAAATGAGACAACACTCTTCTAAATAACCCAAACATCAAGCAAGAAATTATAGTGGAAATTATAAAATGTAATTTGACTTTGAACTGATTAACAGTAAAAGAAAAATTATACATAGAAATTTGTGGGATGCTGATAAAGCAGCAGTTGGGTAGAAGTTGGCAGCACTCATGTTTATATTTGACCTCAGCTTCCATCTAAAGAAACTAGAAAAAAAGTAAATTAAAACCAAAGTAAGCAGAAGAAAGGAAATAAGAAAAATAAGAAAGTAAATGAATGAAATAGAAAAATTAGAGAAAACTCAATAAAACAAAAAGCCTCCAGTCATACTGGCCAGGAAAAAGAGAAGATACAAATTATCAATACCAGGAACGAGAGGTTACATCATTACAAATTCCACTGATATTAAAAAGACAATAGAGAATAATATGAATAACTTTGCACCAATAAATTCAATGACTTTGATGAAATAGACAAATTTCTTGAGTGATACAATCTATCAAAAGTACTCAAAAAGAGATAGATAGGAATAACTAGATATAAACCCATATCTATTATAGCAATTGAATTAAGCTGAGAATATTTTTTTGACATTTAAAAATTTTTATTGAAATATGACATATATGTTGTAAAGTTCACAAAGCTTAAGCATGCAGCTCAATTTTTACAAAAGTAAAAAACTACAAAAATAAAGAGTAACCACCATCCAGATCACGATATAAAACAATATCAGTCGCCCTCTGGAAAAAGATATGTTCTTTTGATCTAAAGACCTGGATTTGAATCTTGCCACTTCGGATTTCTTCTTGAGTGATTTTGGCAAGTTATTTACCTCTTTGGGTTTCGGTTGAGTGAGCCATCTGTAAAGTCCCCACGGATGATCGCACCTTATACGACTGTCGAATTAAAGGAGGTCATAAAATGTAAAAACGTCCACTACAGTGCCTGAATATAGCTGGGCGGCAATAAACGGTAATTACTATCAGGCAAACGGGTTAGGTGGTCACTCTTAAGCTGAGAATATTGATGCATGCCTGTGATCCCAGGAGGCAGGAGGATTGCAAGTTTGAGGCCAGTCTCAGCAGTTTAGTGATACCTGTCAGAAAGAAAGAAAGAAAGAAAGAAAGAAAGAAAGAAAGAAAGAAAGAAAGAAAGAAGGAAGTTGAATTACACCTAGCAACCTTCCCACAAAGAAAACCTCAGGCTTTACTGATAAATTCTACCAACCCTTTGAAGAAGAAAACTATCAATTCACAAACTCTTTGGAAAACTGGAGAGGAGGGAATACTACCCTACTCAGGCTATGAAGCCAGAATTCCCCTTATACTAAAACTAGAAGATGACATTATCAGAAAAGAAAACTATTGATAACATCCCTCATGAATATAGATGCAACACTTCTTAACACAATTTTATTTATTTTATTATTATTTTTTTTGTGATACTGGGGATTGAGCCCAGGGGCATTCTACCTCTGAGCTACACCCCCAGCCCTATTTTTTATTCTTTATTTTGAAACAGGGTCTTATTAAGTTGCAGAGGCCTCACTAAGTAGCTGAGGCTGGCCGCGAACCTGGATCCTCTGGTCTCAGCCTCCCGAGTACTGGGATTACATGCGTGCGCCACCACACCCGGCTTTAACACAATTTTAACAAATTGAATTCAAGAATGTTATCAACCAAGTAGGGCTTATCCCAGGAATGCAAGGTTGGTTTAACAGTTGAAAGTTAATCAATGTAAAATCCACCATATTAACAAAAGAATTCTACGATCATCCCAATAGATGCAGAAAAAGCATTTGGCAAGATTCAACATTTGTTCCTTACAAAACTCTCAGCAAACTAAGAATTAGGGGGAGCTTCCTCAACTCAATAAAGGACAGCTACCCAAACCAAAAATGGAACTGCAGCTAGCATCATCCTTAGTGGTACAGGGCTGAGTGCCTTCTCCCTTGGATCAGGAACATGACACAGATGTCTGCATTCATCACTTCTATTTAACGCTGAAATGGAAGTTCTAGCCAGTGTATCTAGACTGGAAGGGAAGAAGTAAAACATCTGCAGGTGACATGATCCACATGATATAGAGAAACCAATGAGCACTAGAATTAGTTCTTGAATTTAGCAAGGCCGCAGTATACAAAACCCAATGTATGTTTATGTATTAACAATCACCATCAGAAATTGAAATGAAAAAACAATTTCCACTAGCATCAAAAATTACAAAGCACTGAAAAACAATATGAATTAACTGTACACTGAAAACTACAAAACACTGGTGAAAGAAATTAGGGATGCTGTGCATTGTGGTGCACACCTGTAATCCCAGTACTTGGGAAGCTGAGACAGGAGGATCACAGGTTCAAGGCCAGCCTCAGCAACTTAGTAAGGCCCTCCACAACTTAGTGAGACTCTGTTTCAAAATTAAAAAAAATAGGGCTGGGGGTGTAGCTTAGAGATAGAGCACACTTGAGTTCAATCCCCAGTATGAGAGAGAAAGAGAGAGAGAGAGAGAAGAAAAGAATTAGGGAAAACCTAAATAAATTGAGAGATGTACCATGTTCATGGTAGAAGATTAACTATTGTTAAGATGTCAATTTTCCTCAAGTTGATCTATGGAGCCAATTCAATCCCAATTGAAATATAATAGTCAAAGCAACTCTGAAAAATAACAAAGTAGGAGAACACCACTACCTGATTTCAAGACTTTTAAAGCTATAGTAATCAACGCTGCATGGTATGGACATAAAGATAGACAAATAGATCAATGGAATAGACAAAGGAAATCCAGACATAGAGCCACACACTTACAGACAACTGATTTTGATGAAGATGCAAAGACAATTCTGTGGAAAAGAATAGTCTTTTTATTGAATAGTGCTGGAACAATTGAATAGTCACATGCAAATAAACAAAAAGAAAGAAGAGAGTAAAAAAAACTCCCGTCTATGTCTCATACCATATTTAAAAAAATTAACTCAAAACAGATCATAGATCTAAATGTAAAACTATAGCTATAAAAATCCTAGAAGAAAACATAGGAAATTTTTTTGTGATCTTGGGTTAGGCAAATATTTCCTAGACATGACAACCAAAGCACAATTCATTAAAGAAGAAATAGATAAATTGTGATTCATTAAAATAACAAATTTCTACTTCCAAAAGACTGTTAAGAGAATGGAAACAGTAGCCACAGACTAGGAGAACATTTTTTTTCAAATCATTTATCTTCTAAGGACTTAAATCTAGAATATATAATGAACTCTCAAAACTATGAATAAGAAAATATATAAGCCAAATTTTAAAATGGGAAAAATATCTGAATAGTCATTTCATCAAAGCAGAGACATGGATGATTAATAAGTATATGAAAGATGTTCGGTATCACTGGTCATTAGAAAAACGCAAATTAAATCACAATGAGATATCTCTGTACACCTGTTAGAATGGCTGAAATCTCACATACTGACCATACTGGGTGTCCATGAGGGGCAACTGGATCTCATACACTGCCGGGGGTGGGGTGTGGAAAATGGTACAAACACTTCGGAAAACTGTTTGGCAATTTCTAACAAAGTTAAACGTATGCCTACCATCTAATCACACCGTTCTACTCCAGGCATTTATGCCAGAGAAAAGAAAGAATATGTCCCATACATCCATGCAAAGACTCATACATCAATGTTTGTTTGTAATAGCCCAAACCTGAAACAACCAAATACCCACCAACTGGTGAACTGATAAACCAATTATGGTACGTCCATACAAGGGAATACTATTTGGCAACAAAAAGGAAAAAAAAACTGTGATAAATGAGACAACACAGATAAGTCTCAATTTAATGATGCTGAGTGAAAAAGCCAGTGGTACACACTGTAAGATTACATGTATATAAAATTCTAGAAAATGCAAATGAATCTCTAGAGACAGAAAGCTGGGGAGTGGTTGCCTGGGGGAGAGAGTGGGCTGGGGGAAGAATGAATTACCAAGGGCGCCCTTGTTTTCTGCGAAGGCTTCTCAGGTGCACATGTAGGTGGTCAGTCATCAAACCTGTAGTTCAAGAAAGTGGTTTAAAAAGTCACATACACGTACTGCTACTTTTCATCCACAAACTGTGACCTACGATTTACAAAGCATTTTTTGGAACTGCAAAGATGCATTCATTCATTCAACAAGCATTTTTTGAGCTTACCTACTATGTGTTACCTACTATGTGCCATATACTGTTAGAGTTACCTACTATGTATCACATACTGTTAAAAGATCCAGGAATACTTTCACAAACAAAAACTCCTGACCTCTTAGAGCTCATATTCTAGGGAGGGGATTGGCGGGCAGGGAAACAAATATTAAGATATAACTTAGCCGGGCGTGGTGGCGCACACTTGTAATCCCAGTACTTGGGAGGCTGAGGCAGGAGGATCCGGGTTCGCGACCAGCCTCAGCTACTTAGTGAGGCCCTCTGCAACTTAGTGAGACCCTGTTTCGAAATAAAGAATAAAAAATCGGGCTGGGGGTGTAGCTCAGAGGTACAATGCCCCTGGGTTCAATCCCTGGTACCACAAAAAAAAAAAGATATAACTTAAGTATTTAATATATTTAATATGAAGGAGAAAGAAGGAGGGTGAGAGGATAGAGAGCGTGGGGTCAGGGAAGGCCTGAGTGATAAATGCAATGCTTGGGCAGGAACCTAAGGAAGGGGAAGAACACAGGTACATTAGTATCTCAGAGAAGAGACTTCAAGACAGAGAAGAAAGGGGACCTGCGAAGGAGGCAGGAATGCGCTCGTCCAGCTTACAGACAGTAAGAAGCCCGGGGTGGCTGGGGCAGGCGAGCGAGGTGAGCTGCAGCAGATGAGTCGGGGAGGGGCAGGTCAAGTTCAGCCCCTGGAAGGACTTTGGCTTTGGAAAACTGGCAGTGGCCCCTAGGATGACAGGCAGGAAGCAACGAGCATTTTCAGCAAAAAGTCAGAGCGTGCACTGTGCTGGCGATGGGCGGCACTGCGCCCGGCTCCGTGGCCGGCTCACCGTGGCCATCAGCAGCGCAGACTGAGGGAGGAGATGGGGACCGGCTCCCTCAGAGGCGTTTGAGCGGGGCTTGGAAAGATGATTAGCATGTTTTCAATCACAGTTCCTGGACGAAGCCAGAGCAGACAGCAGGCTGCGGGGCTGCTGAGAGCACTTTTCCATACCTCTGGTGAGCCTCTATCTGAGGGTCCACCCTGCACCTGGCTCGTAGCAGTCATTCATATGTGTTTGTTGAATGAATGCATGAGTGAAGGAAGAAATAAATTAATAAAACAATGGGACATCTGGGGCAGAGCCAGACACAGACCTACCTTTTCTGTCCAGGGACAGCCCAGAACCAGCAAGACCCCAGCTCCTGGGTCCAGAGAAACCAGGGTTCAAATCCCAGCTCGATCTTTTCTTGTGAGATAGTGGAAAAGCTGCCAGACTGCTCAGAATCTCAGTTTAGTCCTCAGCAAAATGGGAACAATAATAATATCCCCTTCGTGAGGGGCCTGTGAGGCTCCAATGAGATCACTAACCTGAGGCGCCTCGCGTGGTGCCGTGGAAAACACGCACGCACTCAATAGGCGGGAAGCCGGGCTCTGTGCTGAGGGCTTTCCACAGGTTAACTCTAGACTCGGGAGTTACAGCAGCTCTATGAAGTAGGTAGCATGATTACCAACCCGTCTAACAAATAGGACCCAGAAGGTCAGAGAGGTCCAACAACTTGCCCAAAGCCACACAGCTTGTAAGTGGGGAAGCTGGGATTTGAACCAAAGTCCATGTCTTAGAACCTCTGTCCTAAGTCAGTCTCTCTCTCTCTCTCTCTCTCTCTCTCTCTTCTTCTAACCAGAATGAAGACTGAGCTTCATTTACTAGTAAATAAAGAGCCCTGCATAATTCTGTGTGTGTGTGTGTGTGTGTGTGTGTTTTACTGGGAATTGAACCCAGGGACATTCTACTTCAGAGCTACATCCCAGTCCTGTTTTACTTTTGTGTTTTGAAACATGGTCTCACTAGGTGGCTGAGAGTCTCGCTAAGTTGCTGAGGCTGGCCTTGAACCTGTAATCCTCCTGTCTCAGCCCCTCCAAGTACTGGGACTAGGATTGCAGGCGTGTGACACTGTGCCTGGCATGTATACTTCTTTCTTAAGGAGAAGAATCAGGTTCCGGCCTTCATCTCTTCCCCTTCGCCTAAGGCTGGCATCGCACCTGGAAGCAGACCCGGCGGGTCAGTCACGGGACTTCTGCTAGAGACCCCACTGCCGCCTGGCCTGCGCCATGCACTCCCTTCTGGGCTGGCTGGGATGGTGAAGGAAATCGGGGACCATGCTCCCCACAGCCACACTGCCCCATGCCGGGGAGGAGCCAGCCGGCTTGTCGGGGTCCGTGGCTGCCTCCCAAGAGGGACTTTCGTGGTTGTGACCTGGCCAGGCAGGGAGGAGACCCGGGAGGTGCCGGGGCTGGGCTGGCAGTCAGGGCAGGCCTCACGGCTACTGTAATTGCCAGGCAGCGAGCCTGGGCCAGGCCCGTCTACAGGGACATTTCCAGCCCGCCAGCCTGGGGGACCATTCAAGTGGTATTTTTCTCTTTTGTGTCCCTTTAATAAACGAGAAGAGACATCAAATTAAAGCTGATTCTGGAGAAACTTGGCTTTGCTGGAGGCTTGGGAGAGGTCACGGGAAGGTCATCCTGCTCGCTGACCTTGAGGTCTGGACTTTTCACCACACGCTTTGAAAATGTAGCCTTGGACGTCAGGGCCAGTCGGGCCTCTGAGGGCACTCAACCCGTCTCAGCGTTGTGCAGGCACACGCCTGCTCAGCCCCTGGTCGCAGCCCTCCACGCACGGGGAGATCACTATCTTTCAAAGCAGCCCTGCCGTTGATAGACAGCTCCCTCTCTGCAGTCTCTCTTGCTGGGGGCCTTGGGGTTAAATCTCAGCTCCGATGCTCGCTAGTGTCGCCTCAGACCTTGAGCAAAGGCTGTCACCCCTCTGGGTCTTAGTTTCCTCCTCTGTCAAATATTCATTCATTCAACAAACACTTTGTCTTAGGCTGGGCTTGCCCAGAAGCAGGTCTGGGACAAGGATTTTTTTTTTTTTTTTTTTTTTTTGGCGGTACCAGGGATTGAATCCAGGGGCATTCTACCTCCGCGCTACACCCCAGCCCTATTTTTTATTCTTTTTTTGAAACAGTGTCTTACTAAGTTGCGGAGGGCCTCACTAAGTAACTGAGGCTGGCCGCAAACCTGGATCCTCTTGTCTCAGCCTCCCAAGTACTGGGATTACAAGCGTGCACCACCACGCCTGGCTGGGATTTGTTTTTGTTTTGGGGTGTTTTTGTTGTTGTTGTTGTTACTGAGAATTGAACCCAGGGAGGGTTCTACCTCCAAGCTACACCCTCAGACCTTTTTATTTTGAAACAGGGTTTCGCTAAGTGGCTGAGGACCTTGCTAAGTTGCCGAGGCTGGCCTCGAACCTGTGAACCCCCGTCTCAGCTCCCAGGTACTGGAATTACAGGCTGCATCACCACACCTAACTTGTTGTTGTTGTTTTTAACAAGACTGGGAGCGTGTTTGCCCTTTTAACTTAATAGACTGTGGACCTCTTCCCCATCGGGGATCTCAGGTGACCGTGTCACCCATGGCGTCGACAAGGAGCCCTCCTGGGAACGTGCGGTGTTTTGCTCCCAGTCCCAGCTGGGGAGGACAGAGCAGGGTCTGGGTTTCAGGTCCGTTTGATCTGGAGCACAGGCCTCTCCTGAGCTGAACACTGACACCAGCCGTTCTCAGCATCTCGGCACGAGCGGCGAGAGGAGCTTGCTTCCAGAGGCAGAGCTGAGAGGGGCTGAAACAGGGGAGACCGTGGGGCTTGCGATGTGTTCAGAGAGTAGGGGCCCAGCCAGGGACGCAAACCTCCTGCGTGTCTGGGCAGGTGGTGCCAGGAGGCAGGGACTGCGTGCCAAGGCCTGGGTGAGCCCGCAGCCCCTGCCGTCCCTGCCAGGCTCCCACCAGACACCCGCCATCTCAATCCCTGCCTCCTGTCTGTCTGAGCAGGCTTGAAATTCTGAGTGCTCCCCACTGCCACACAGCCTCTCCCTGCCCGTCCATGGCTCAGCCCCCAGTGCTGCCTGCCTGCCTGCCTGTGTATGCTCAGAGGCATAGCCTGCCTTCCCTAAGGGATACTGAGATCCCTTGAATCACCTGGCAGGTGATCGTTCAACATTTGCTTGGATGACACCAGAGATGGGCAGCTCATTACCTTCTCGGGAAGCTGGCTCTGCCTGGGAGAGCGCTAACGGTTGGGGGGGGAGGGGATGAGCTTGGGCCTTGGAGGCAGAACCAGGAGGTTGTGGGGAGGACCCAAGAGATGACTGATGCAGGTAAAGCCCGTTCCAGGTGTGTGCCAGGCGAGGGAGGGCTGAGAGGGCCTCAGTTTCCCCATCTGGCTTCCTTTGGCTCAGTGACTATCAAGCTTCAGGCCACAACCCATTAATGAGCAATGGCGTTGATTTTGTGGGTTGTGGCCGCATTTTTAAAAAAGAATAGAACAGAAGAGGACGGGAAGCACAAGCATGTGTTGCAAACAGTTGAGTGTAACTGTTTCTTGAGACGCGCTGTCGGCACAAGGGACGTGCACGGAGGGGCAGGGCCCTCCCGCGGCGCCGAGGGTGGCCTGGAGGGGCTCCCAGGGGCCTCTTCCTGCCTACCCCACACCAGCACCCGAGTCCCGGCAGGGGCCCCAGGGGCGGTGGGAACAGGAGACCCTCTCGTCTCTCCTCGGTGCATCCCCAGGGCTCTGAGCAGCCCCATAAATCGTCTGCCCCAAGTCAGGGGCATAGAACGCCCTGATTTATGCCCCGCCGGGACCGCCCCCTGCCTCCCTCGCTGGCTTCCTGGGGCCAAGGCCTGGCAGGCCGCTGGCTCCAGACAGCCCTGCGGTTGCCGTGGCGACAGGCTCAGGCTGGGTCGCCATCCTGGCTCCCTCCCTCAGGCATCCCACCCTCCCTCTCACAGCTCTGGAAGGGGCTGGCTTTCCAACAGCACCAACAGGGCTCCCCCTCCACAGGCCAGGCTTCCTGCAGGTGCTCAGCTACCCGTGTGCACCGTCACGTGGAGTGCAGGCTTAGAAGGCTCCAGGGCACAGCCACCCGGGTGTGGGTGAAGGCCCGGCCTTAGAGTCGCTGCCTGGGGTTTAAATCCTGTCCCTCCGCTTCCAGGCTGCCCATCACAGAACGGGCCTCACGGGCTTGCTATGAAGAGCCAGCAAGTGTCAACAGGGACAGCGCCAGGCCCTCGCACCGGCACGTAGACTTTGTAAGTCTCCATTGTATCATCTGTAAAGCAGGTATGGCGACGTCCACGTCCAAGGCTCCCCCAGTGGGGCATCAAGTGCCTGGCACACAGTAGGTGCTCAATAAACGTGAGTGAAGAAGTAAACTCATAGGTTATTGTCAAGAGTGTTAAGTGAGGACACGAGCGTGCGGATTAAAGCTGCCACGGATCTTGGAGGTTCCTCTTGTTGGGGGGGGCTCAAATCCCCCTCTTCCCCTTGAATCCGGATTGACCTCAGGCCACTTCTAACCAACTGCATGTCACGGGAGGGTCCGTGCCGGCCCTCCCAGGCTGTGACCACTCTAGAAGCCCCCAGCCCAGTGAGAGCGCGTAAGGAGCGGAGGCCGGAGGACACTGCGCTGGAAAGGCCGCCCGAAGAGTCCGAACCCAGCCGGGAGAGAGGGAGGCAGACGCCCCGCTGGCCCGAGCCCTTCCCACGCAGGCGCAGATCAGCGCATCAGAGCAGCGGCCAGCAAATCTCATTGCAGATTCATGAGTGAATGCATAACCAGCGAGATTGGGGTCAACGTGTTCTGCAGCTGGATGTATCAGAACAAACCACAAGCCCCCAGCCCCATGCCCAGCACATAACCAGTGCTCAGTGAAGGGCTATCGCAGCAGTAGTAGTAGTTGCTGGGAAGCAGTGTAGACTAATGATTCAGAACTGGGGCTCTGAGTCGGGCCTGTGTCCCAGTGGCTACTGCAATCCTGGAACGGTCCCTTTCCTTCTCCGGGCCTGGTGTCCTCATCCGTGTATGAAGACTGGCCGCATTGTAGGGTCAGCATGGAAAGCAAAGGAGATAAGGCCCGTGCGCTGCACAGCTCGGCACCCCACAGGGAGCAGCAGTGTTGGGGACAGCCACCGTGGCCACGTCGGTGCTAGCATGGCCACCGCGGCCGTTCAACAGTAAAGCAAGACCTTCACAGAGTCAAGGCTGGAAGGGACAGAGCCCGTTCCACCGGGCGCCACCCTCCGGCACACACGGCGATCGGGTTGGGGTTGCAGGCCAGGGGTTGAGTGATGATATTTTCTCTTTATAAAGAGCCCACTTGAAAGTCAGATTAATAACAACAATGGCAGTGGGGAAGGGGAGTTTGCCTGGTGCGGCACACCTTCACCACCTTCAGCACCTTCACCGTTGCTTCTAGAAACAGCCCGGGGGTGGGCTCCTTGTTGACTGCTCGGTTCTGTGAGCTCCTGGGTGGGGGTGGAGAAGCACCTCTGTTTCTTTGGGTTGCTCCTGCTGGACACCATACAGATCCGGATCAGCTGGCCCACCCTCCCACTGTACATATGAGGACCGGGAGGGACCAAGGAGGTCATGCAGAGGGTTGGGGTCAAATCCCAGGGCTGCTGCCTCCCCGCAGGCCTGGGGCCTCCACGCTGCCTCCTGCCTCAGAAGCAAAGCATGTTTGAGGGCACTTTGCGTGCAAAGTTTTTGGGGAGCAGGCTTTGCCCTCTCCCCGTGTGCCTCTACCTCGGACCTTCCTGCATTCAAATTCTCCCTGTGGGAGTCTCGGCTATTACTCATTTCTTTCCAAATGGAACACTAGCATCGGAAAGGGGCCGCCGCTGGGGACGGGTGGGGGAGGCGGCTCTGTTATCTGTCAGCTCATCTCCAGCCCGGCTGGAGCCCCACAGGCCTGCGTTTCTCATTCCCCTTCAGCAGATTGGGAAACAGAGGCCCGGAACGGGAGATGAGCCTGACTGTTGATCTGAAAAGGCCACCACATTCGCTCCTTACAGAAGAACCAGCCACGTGCATGGTCCAGGCGGAAGGGCCCCGTGAACGCTGACGGCTCCTCTGCTCAGACACCGTCTCCCCGGCCACTTCTGCCCACCAAACCCCTCGCTTGGCATTCGCGGCTTTTGAATTAGAAAGCTGTCCATGGAAATCCTCCTGTTTGCCATGCTGTCGCGCTCACAAGAATGGGGCAGAATGGGGAAAGCACAGGATTAGGAGTCATTTCATCTTGCTTTGCCCTGTGTTACCTGTGTGACCTTCAGAAAGTCACCTTACCCTTCTGAGCCTCAGTTTCTTCATCTATAAAATGGGGCTCATACACCTACCCTCTGAAGGAGACTCATGGTATTCATTCGTCTATCGTTGCAGAACTAACCACCCTAAAACCGAAATCCTTTGTTTTTCTCACGAATTTACAACTGGGGCAGGGCTGGGCAGATGGGGATCCCCTCCCACGGAGGTCGCTCACAGCCCGCAGGTCTGGGAGGCAGTTCCCTCCATGTGTGCCTCTCCACAGGGCAGCTTGGGGTTCCTCCTACCATGGTGGCAGGGTTCCAAAAGAGGGCATCCCAAGAAAGAGGAAGTAGGTTGGGACCTGTGAAATATTACAGTGACACTTCCTGGAAATCTATTGGCCAAGCTGTCATGGAGCCTAAATTCAAGGAGAAGGGACCTAGGGAATAGTATGTACCGCGATTGCAATAAAATAGCTATTTATGCAAATTTATTGACATCTCCTTCCCCCACCCCACTGTATCCCCAGAGCCGAGAGCAGTGCCTGGAAGCTAGAAGGCGCTCAGCAAGTATGAATGAATGCCCAGCGAATGAATGAATGAATGAATGAATGAATGAATGAATGAACGATGCCTCCCCTGAGACCCCAGCCCTGGAGCCCCCTGGCTCAGGCTGGGCGGGGGAGGGGTATGGTAGGAACCTGGCTCCAGCATCTGAGGCCTGGGCCTGGGCCCCGACTCTGGCCCCAGGGTGCTAGGTGACCTTGGGCAAGTCACAAACATCTCTGTGGGTGTCAGCAGAACTAATAAAACCAGACCCCAGCTTTTCAACTTGTGTCATCAAAACCCTGTGCGTCTGACTTGCTTTAATTAAGATAAGAGCGCAGTGCACTGTTTGGACTTGCTGTCCGCTCTTTGATGTTCAGCCTTCTGCGCCGTTGTTTTTTGATGTCCGGGGCTTGGGGGGCCGGCTGGGGTTCCCGGCGTTCGCTGGCGGGCTGCCCGCCTTCTGCTGTCTGCCTTGTTAAAAGCACTTATGACCTAATAAAGTGAGATGGATGTGGCCTCCCCGGGGTGGAAACACTTTCCATTCCCCACGTCCGCTGGACTCCTCAGCTGGGCTCACGACTGACGTTTATTGAGCACCAACTACATACTAGGCCTTGGGCTGAGTTGATATTGAATCCTAAAACTCTGAGTGGGCTGTTGAAGTCCCTGTTCTACCCATGAGGAAACTGAGGCACCGAGAGGCCAAGTGGCTTGCTTAAGGTCACTGATAAGGAAGTTAATAGGTGGAGGTGCCAGGCCTGGGCCTCCCCACCATGGACGTGCTGGAGGCCCTGGCTTGGACAGGAAGCCCGTAGGGAACCTGACGGGGGGCTGTAAGAGCCTTTCTCCATGAGGTGCTCAGTGCCAGCGGCAGGCCTGTGAGGTGCTGCCTCTATGATACCCATCTTACAGGTGGGATGACTGAGGCTCAGAGAGGTGGCACCATGGGGCCTGGGGAGGAAGAGGGCCAGGAGAAAGAAGGCGGGGCCTTGGGACCCTCTTCCCCTTGGTCCAGCCCACTGTCCAGGGTTGAGTCAGGTCAGGATGCTATGTCCTGGCTGGTCTCACTCGGAGCCTTGGCTGGACTGACCTTGATATCTCACTGCCCAAAGGAGACGTGGACGGGGCATGCCTGGGCCTCCCTGCGGGCCGTGGTGCTGTGAGGAGCCGTCCTCGGGACGATGCAGTGTCCTACATCCTTGGTTCCCAAGTGGAGGGAGGAGGCTGGTGGGTGGGGGCCCTTCTCGCTGGGCTCTGTGTGGCCGTGGGTGCCCCCAGGAGTACAAGGAGCAATGCCCCCCACCTTTGGTCTGTTGCCTCGGCCACTCTGAGCTTGCAGGTGCCACATGAAGGTGACATGGGGTCCATGGGAAGGTGATCAGGGCTGGACCTAGGCCAACTTGGGCTTGGGGACTGTCACCCGGACCCTATGCAGCCTTCCTGGGCCCTGGCTCTTTCAGGGTCTCCATGACAACGGCGTAGGCAGCGTCCCTGCCCCTTTGTCCATGAAGGTTGAGAGCCAGGTAGGGGAGCAGCCAGGCCCTCCCCCAGTGGTGCACAACTTCTCCGTCCTCTGCGAACCCCCACTGGAGAGGACCCGTGCTGGGTGCCCCTGGGCAAGTCGCTCCCCTCGCTGGGCCTGTTTCCCATCTGCAAGGTAGATATTCCCAAGGCCCGTCCAGCTGTATGTTCTGTGGTTCGAAGACTTCTCCCTGCCGGGACAGCCAGCGGCAGCCAGTCCTGCTTTTCTGTTCAGGCCAGACCTCCCCAACAGCCTACAACCCTTATCCACGGGGCTATCTCTATTGTTTGCATAGCACTCATTTCCCCTGGGCTAAGAAAACGTTTGCAAAAATCAGATTTCCCTGGAAAGCCGGCAGGTTAAAAGGAAAGGAAACGGTTTGAATTCTGTGAAGCGGGATCTAAAGGCAGGGCCGACCTCTGGGACTGCCCTTGATTAGAGGAAGCAGGGCCTGATCCTAAATTCCAGCCCTTATTCCACTCTATCCTGGCACCCACAGGCAGCTGTGGCCTGGAGAAGCTTAGAGCTTTTCTAAGAAGCACTGAGAGCAGAGATTCCCCTTCTCCAGAACCTTCCATGGCTCCCCACTGACGGCAAGGCAAGCCCACGTGCAGCCTGGTAGTTGGGGTCTTCCTTTTCCATCATGTGGCCCTTCGGCTCCAGACACCCCAAACTCCTCATGGGCTGCAAGTGTAACGCCCCCCAACCCATCTCTGTCTGGCTGGCTCCCTCCTGCTCTTCAAGCCCCGACCCAGAGCCTGCCTCCTTCAGGAAGCCTTCTCTGACTACCCTGCCTGCAGGATCTTCTCGAGGGGCCCGGCCACCACAACACTGTCTGGTCACTGGCTCCCTCCTCTCCCGACTACCACCATCACAGACCCTGGTTCCCACTCCCTGGAACTGGCCTGGCCTGCTCAGGGCCACCATGGGTGACCAGGGAGAGAAGTAAAGGGTTTCCCTGGGTGGGGAAAGGACACCCTCAGGCTGTCTAAAGGCCTCATCCTGGGGCCTTCTTGGAAGCGGCTTTCCTGCTGTTTGTTTTATTTTATTTTATTTATTTTTTGTTTGGTACTGGGGATTGAACCCAGGGGCGTTCTACCTCTGAGCTACACCCTCAGCCCTATTTTGCTTTTTGTTTTGAAACAGGGTCTCACTAAGTTGTTGAGAGTCTTGCTACTTTCTGAGGCTGGCCTCGAACCTTTGATCCTCCTGCCTTAGCTTCTTAAGTACTGGGATTACAGGCATGCGTCACCATGCCCCGCCAGCTTTCCTGCTCTTAAAGTGGACAGATAAAGCAGGCGTGGTGGTGCACTCTTGTAATCCCAGTACTTGGGAGGCTGAGACAGAAGGATCATGGATTCGCAGCCAGCCTCAGCTACTTAGTGAGGCCCTCTGCAACTCAGTGACACCCTGTTTCAAAAATAAAAGATTAAAAAAAAGGGCTGGGGGTGTAGCTCGGAGGTAGAATGCCCCTGGGTTCAATCCCCAGTACCACAAAAAAATTAATAAAAATAAAAAAATAAAGTGGACAGATAATGTGTGCGGTGCTCAACAGCTCTGCAGAGGTGACGAGGAGCTAGATCAACCCGTGCGTACGAACTGTCCATAAGGAAGACACGAGCTGCAGAAAGAGACGTAGACATGGCACCGACTGTTTTTAATTACAAACACCCGGGACGGCTCACGTGTGCCGAGCACCGCTGACGCTCTGTGTGCATCCATCCTCACAGTGACCCTGCGCGGCGGGTGCCACAGTGACCCCATCTTACAGATGAGCAAGCTGAGGCGCAGAGGTGGGGTTCAAGCCTGTGCTCTCGGCCCCCGCTGGGCTGCTCTGGAGAGAAATCGGAGGACTCTCCCTGTGGACCTCTAGTAGAGCGGGTTTGCAGGGAGCGGAATGAGGAGACTTTCATTCCTTCTTACGCTCTAATTTGTTAGGTTATCATACATAATATGATTTAACATGAACTTTAAAAAGAGAAAAGAAGCATGTATGTGTCATAGAAAACTCAGAAAAAGGAACAGAAAGGCCCCGGAAACCAAAGTCAGCCTGGCCGCTTGGAGCTGGGGGGGGGGGGGAGAGCGTACTCAGGGCCGGGAGGTTCTGGAAGGATCACCATGGAAACGGGTGAATAAATGGGATTAGTCCAGGTACCAGGGCATCAGGAGCAGCGAGAGCAGACGGCTGCATGTAAGAGGCGCTTTATAGCCATCAGAGCTCTTCCACCATAGAATAGAGCAGCCTCATCCGGGAGTGAGCTGCCTGTCGGTGGAAGCATACAAGGAAATGCCAGATGCAGGATTAATGCCGAACTGTGTGCTAAATGAATGGCTCACGTGAGTTCGTGTGATTCTGAGTCACACTCAGAGCTAGACAGTAAGAGGATGGCCGGCGAAGACAGTGCGGGGCCTGACTGGTTAGAGAAAAACAGACACTCCAAGCACAGGATGAAGAGACGGGGGCTCCCAGAGCGCCTCGGCCACGTGCTCTCACAGATCCGGGACCTCCCAGCATCACAGCACAAACGCTTCCCGCTGGGAGACCGAGCGAGGCTCAGAGAGGTCTGGACTTGCCAAGGCTGCCCGGCCGGTCCAGACCCCCGCCTCTGGCTGGCGGGCCGCCCTGCGCCTGGCGTTTCTCACGGCCCGGTCCGTGAGGATCTGTAGGTGCTCAGGGCCGGGTTCCAGTCCTGCTCTTGCTGACGGTGCTGAGCGAGTCCTCAGCCCCTGGGGCTGGCCTGGAGGTTTCCCGGCACTCCTCCAGTTCTCATCGGTCCGCTCCCACCCCAGTTCCTCAGTTTTCTTAGCTTGACCTCAGACAGGGGGCCCCAAGGAGTCCTCCGCTGGACAAGGGAGGGGAGGGCCTGTGGGTTTTCAGACGCCCGATGCCTGGACCCTAACCTCGTGCCGTGCAGATTTACAGGCCTGCGTTCCTGAACTTTCATGCTCTGTCCGCAGCCCGGCACAGGGCTGAAAACAACAGACAGGATGAAAGAGATCTCGCCTGCAGATGAAAGCGGAGGAAAGCCGGCCTCCCACAGCCCGCCTGGCCCCGGGCCCGCTGCGCGTCCTGGCCCAGGCGAAGGCACGGCTGCAGAGTCTGGGGAAGGCGCCTGCTCAGCTCGGGTCTGGGGCTTCCAGGCGCCCTGGACACTAAGCCCTGGATGAAGCACTGGGGAGATAAAGGAAATGGGGAGCTTGTCCTGGGAGCAGGTGGACTGTCGTGCCAGCAAGAGAGACTTTGCAAACCTAAAGTCAGACAGGATGAAAATATGGGGCCCCCAGGGCCGCACTAGCAGTCCCTGGCCACTTTGCCCCAGTCACTCGGGCCTCCATTTTGTGCCTTGAAACTCAGTGAGCTCATGCCTCACCCCAGGGCCTTTGCACAGGCGGCTCTCTCTGCCTGGAACACTTTTCTCTCCATGCTTCCCAAGAGCTCCTCATTCTCCGGGTTTCTAATTAAATGTCACCTCCTCGGAGTGGCCTCAATAGTTCAATTCTTTCTGCAGGCAGGGACTCTTTTTTCTAATGTATTTGGTGCAATTCATACCCGGTGTTTAAAAGTTAGGTCATTTATAATGACGTAACTGATCATTTTCATTATGTTGCTCCAAATGGATTTTAATGAATTAGAAGACTATAACTTGTAAATTATTTAACAGCAGTCTTTATTTGTAGGCTCCAGGGGAAGGTAACTCACATCCCAAGCAAAGCACTTTCCACATAGGACCTTCCCCATCCTCGCAGCAACCCCACGAGGCAGGAACCAGTGTTACCCCCACTCCACAGAGGAGAAGACCGAGGCCAAGAGGTTACAAGTGTGACACCTCGGCTCTGTTCCCTGGCCTGTCTGCTGTACCCTGCGCCTCCCTCTGTCCTAGTCCTCGAGCCTTGCTCGCCTTCCGGCCCCTGTGTGTATGTGGGCACTAGGGTGGTGGAATGAAGCCGGCTGCCAGGCAGCGAGGCTCAGGGTGGGCTCCCCCGCTTGCACCCTGAGCAGGGTGGGCCAGGGAGAGTGCTGCGGGAACGGTGCGCTGCCAGGGGAGAGGGTAGGCACGGCTCTCTCAGCCCAGTCCACAGGCCACCCCGCTGGCCAGCTCCACTCTGCAAAGTGACCTCGACGTCCCAGGGGACGGAATCGCCCCCTCCTGTGTGACAGGGAGAAGGTGGTGGGTGGGGGTCAAGGGTAAGGCCTTGTCCCTGGCTGCGCTCAGCCCCCGGAGCAGGAGCTTTCCTGGTCCCCGCCACCTTAGCTGAGGCCATGCTCCCCTGAGGGCACCCTGGAGATGTCACCAGAGCAAGGGCAGTCACTTCTGCCCAGCTGCTCACTCAGGTTTGCCACCCCAAGCCCCGTGCCCAGCCCTGCCTGCACACAGAGCACCATAAAGAGGTCTTAAACCAGCTGGTAGAGCTGCGCGTGATGATGCACACCTGTAATCCCAGTACTTGAGAGGCTGAGACAGGAGGATTGCAGGCTCGAGGCCAGCCTCAACAACTTAGTGAGACCCTCAGCAACCTAGCAAGACTCTGTTTCAAAATAAAATAATAAAAAGGGTTGGGGGTGAAGGTCAGAGGTAGAATGCCCTGGTTCAACCCCAGTACCAAAAAAACAAATAAAAAAAAACAGCTGGTAAAGTTTTGAGGAAGGGGAATCAGAAGGGCCGAAAGGGCCATGGAGTTACCCCAAAGAGACAACTCACAAAGTCATGTCTCAGGCGTCTGCTTGTGCTTGAACAAGCACAGCACAGTGGTTCACCTGGGCAGAATCATACCATAGTCTTCACTGTTGACATGAATGAGAGGAGAGAGGTTTTAAAATGTGTTGGGGGAGCCCAGCATGGTGGTACACGCCTATAATCCCAGTACTTGGGAGGCTACTACAGGAGGATCACAGGTTCTAGGACGCCTTAGCAACCTAGCAAGAGACCCTATTTCAAAACAAACAAAAAAGGGCTGGAGGTGTAGCTCAGAGGTGGAAAATCCCTGGGTTCAATCCCCAGTAACTAACACACACACACACACACACACACACACACACACACACACACACAC
>PVJS01030836.1:0-23821 GCA_004027185.1 Glis glis | reverse complement strand
AACATAGGCACCATAAGGACCAGCAATTCCACTCCTAGACATCTAGTCAACAAAAATGTGTGCATGTGTTTATTGAGAAACACAAGGATTCAAAACAGTGAAAGCTAAAACTTGAAACCCACATATCCATCGAAAGTGGGATGGAGAGCCAGGCATGGTGGCACACGCTGGTAATTACAGTACTTGGGAGGCTGAGACCAGAGGATCTGGGTTCGCAGTCAGCCTCAGTTAATTAGTGAGGCCCTCCACAACTTCATGAGACCCAGTTTCAAAATAAAGGATAAAAAATAGGGCCGGGGGGGTGTAGCTCCGGGGTAGAATGCCCCTGGGTTCAATCCCCGGTACTGCAAAAAAAAAAAAAAAGAAAGTGGGATGGAGGAATAAACTGTAATATATTACCCACACAATGGAAAGCGATAGAGCCTTGAGAAACAATTGGCCATGACTATATGCAGTAAGATGAAGGGTCTCACAGAAAGACAAGTGAAAGAATCCAGATACAAAAGACTACATACTGCACACTTTCGTCTGTAAAAAAACATCAAAAATGGGCAAAATGGACCTATGGAGTTAAAAATAGTTATAGTTGGAGTGAGACTCGGGCTTGGAAAGCAGGCTCTAGGGGGTTTGGTTGACAATCCCTGTCTTGAGCTGGGCTCTGGTTACTCTTCTGAAAAGAATTCATCAAGGTGTACAGTTATGACTCGCATTCTTTTCTGGATGAATTCCATGCTCAAAAGTTTACCTCAGGTTGGGCATGGTGGCACACGCCTAGCTCAGTACTTGAGACAGGAGGATCGCAGGTTCGCGGCCAGTCTCAGCAACTTAGTGAGACCCTCAGCAATCTAGCAAGAACCTATTTCAAAATAAAAAATAAAAAGGGCTGGGAGTGTAGCTTTGAGGTAGAATGCCCCTGGGTTCAATCCCAGCACTACAAACAGAGCCGGGCGTGGTTGCGCATACTTGTAATCCCAGTACTTGGGAGGCTGAGACAGGAGGATCGCAGGTTCAAGGTCAGGCGCAGCAATTTATCAAGACCCTCAGCAATATGTACAAAGGCCTGCTTTTTTTACAGCCACCACAAGACATACAGATTCTATATCAGTTGACACAGGCTACCGGAATCATCTGAATTATGTTTTCCACATAGGTTTGTATATTCTAGATCAGGAATCCTCAGCTTTTACACTGAGCATGACATTGCTGTTGAAAGCTTTGTGGACTACCAGTGAGCAAGCAGTTTTAAACATTTTTCTCCAAAATAGTAGATTGGGGGAAGTAGTTTTGCATACAGTGAGGAGCATTAAAGTCAGGCCTGCTATTTCTAACAACTTGTTACTCACGTGCCCATAAACAACATGTCTGTGACAGAGTACTTGCCTCTACTAGGGCATCCATTAGGAAAAACTCAACACTTGCCTAATGAATGGACATGAATTATTTTCTTTGAGCTGGTAATTCTACATATAGGAATCTCTCCATAAAAGATAATTAGTGGTATCTAGTTAAATTCAAAAGTGGTGTTTGCCATGGGATTGTCTCACTGAAACACATGTCCCAATGATAAGGGGTGAACAAAGAGGGACGGAGACATGGACTTCTGCACAAAAAAGTGACTCTAGGCCCAGAGTCTAGCAGAGTCAACCTGCCTGTTTCCACGCCCCTCCCCACACACTGCCTGGAGAGTAGAGAAGTGTTGAGAGTGAGATATTATAATATTAAGCCACATATGCTCAAGGCACTAAGTGGTCCACCAAATATGTGGTTGAAAATTTCCTTTTCTCTCCCTCTTCATCTCACCCCATCCATTGGTCTTTCTTACCTCCTAGATCAGAGCCTAACCCTGGCTAAAATCCCTGAAGAAAACACTGACCAGCTTATGCCCTTGATCAATTAAAGTTAGCTGGGGAGCTTTGATCTGGAAACCTCTTTAGAAGTGGCATGGGGCTGTGTAAATAAATAGCGCAAGTAGGACAATGAAAGTAGTTGGGGTGTTAAAATCAGGACACCGTAATCCACCCGCACCAATAACTTCTCTGCCAAAAAGTCTGATCTCTGTCCTGTATGTGCATACAAGCTAAGTGAGAGGAGAGAAAAGGAAGAGAAACTGGGTCACTTTGCCTTTCCTTGATTCTCTCTTCTTTATTCTCCTCTCCCAATTCTTTGAAGAGGAACATGGCAGGGCCCAAACAGGTGCATTTCCTTTAGTGGCACTCCATGGACTTATGTCTTAATGTAGTGGGAGATAGCCTTAGTAGTTACAGCCCATGCTCTTATAACTCGTTCTGCTTTCTTTTTTTTCTTTTCTTTTCTTTCCTTTTTGTTTTTTCTAGGACGCTAATTAAAAATGCAGATAGATCCAGGAATTTGTGATTTTGACAAACGATGCAGGTGGTCTGCAAACCAGACCCTATCTCCAAATGTGCCCTTTGCTTCCCCTCCCATATTGAACAGAGTTGATTTTTGCAACTGGTAGGATATGTCAAATACAATGAAGTGTGAGTTCCATAGGCAGATCATACAAATCGTTAGAACTTCTACCTGGTGTGCTGTGGGATCCCCTCATCCTGACGGAGTCAGCTGTTGTGCCCTGAGGATACCAAGGAGTCCTCTGGAGCAGTTTGGCATAGTAGCACATGCTTGCAGTTCCAGGACTTGGCAGTCTGAGACAAGGGGATTGTAGGTTCGAGGCCAGTCTAAGTAACTGAGACAGTGTGGCAAGGGACCCCTGAGGCCTCTGACCAACAGCCATCATGCCTGACCCGTGAGCGAGCCGCACAGGAGGCAGGTCCTTGGCACCAGCCAAGCCAGAAGCCACAGACAACATCTAGATTGAAGCCTCACAAGAGACCCTCAACCAGAACTACCCAGCTCAGCTCCTCCTGCGTTTCTGACCCACACAATCTGTGTGAAAGGATAAATGTTGATTATTTTAAACCACTAAGTTTTGTGGTAATGGGTGACAGAGCAATAGATAACTGATGAAGGACATTGCTGTAAAGTTTACTATTGGTCCCTTGGCCACTCTTGAAAATGTTCTATACACTATTTGCATCATACCACATGTGAGGTCTGCTGACAAGTTGTTCAATATTATAAAAGACTAAAGTTTCTATAGATGTAACATTTTACTTCTAGTTAACAGTTCTAAATATTAACAGCTTAAGAAGGGATCTTTTTGCCTCTAGTTAGTACTACTCTAATAGTCTATGCAAAGCTAAACATAGATCTCCTGATATCTCCCAGAGGTGATTTTTTTAACAATTTTTAATTAAAAAGTTTTTCTGTGGTGCTAGAAATAGAACACAAGACCTCGCTTGCGTCGCAGACAAGCATTCTAACACCGAGCTACATCCCAAGTCTAAGGTGCTTGTTTTAAAATATCAGCAATAGAGAATAGGGCCAAATATACCTATATAAATAATTCACTACGCATTACCAACCACCATTAAAATATACTTTTCTCCAATCCTTACTGTTCCTTCACTAGGTAAATATAATCCCCATTTTACAGATGTGAGGACTGAGATCCATAGAGATGGATTCAATGCCTACACTTTTTTCAGCTGGCAAGAGTCAAACTATTTCAAAAATATCAGATCCAGTTTTTTGTTATTGCCTCTGATTTATTACTGTGGTCACAGGCCTGGATGGGAGTTGGGGTAGGTTAATCTGCACTGGACTATTCTCATACACAGAGCAAGCCAATGCTCAACAACTATGCTTGGATGCTCCCTGTGTGCCACGCACCATGCTGAGAAGTGAGTGCTAAGAAGTTAGTTAATCCCAGGGTCATGAGGGAAAGCCACCCCAGTTATCTAACTGGTTATGACACTGGAGCCTGGCTCATTGCTCACTTTCACCTGCGTCCACACAGTGGTTCTCATTCCTGGCTTTTAAAAACCTCAAGCCCACATTGCACCAAGACCAACTGAACCTCTGGAGGTAGGCCCAAGAGCAAGATTGGTTCAGGCATCCCAGTGATTCCACATGCAAACAAATTTGAGAACCTTGAACTGAGATCCTGGTGATGGTCTCACGAGGCTCATACAGGCTGTTTGGGCCATTTTGCTCCTCACCTTGTCTTAGATGCATAGTGTCCCCAATTCACACTCTTCCCAGGACCCCAGAATATGACTGTATTTGGAAATATGTTGTTGTGATGTAATTCATTAATTTTGGGGGGAGTACTAGTGATTAAACCCAGGGTTGTTCTACCTTCAAGCTACATACACCCCAGCCCTTTTTATTTTGAAACAGGGTCTCGCTAGGTTGAAGAGAGTCTCGCTAACTTGCTGAGGCTGGCTTTGAACCCATCTTTCTCCTGTCTCAGACTTCCATTATTTTTTATTTTGAAAAAAGGGTCTCCCTAAAGTTGTTGAGGGTCTTGGTAAATTACTGAGGCTGGTGTTGAACCTGCGATCCTCCTGTCTCAGTCTCTTAAGTACTGGGATTACAAGCACGCACCACCACACCTTGCATAATTGGTTAATTTAAGAGAAAAAACTGGAGGAAGATGAACCAATATGACTAGTGTCATCTGAAGACACCCAGGGACACGCAGAGGAGAATGCCATGCATAGGTGCTCATGCATGGGGGGGGGGTCATGTGATGATGGGGTGAAACTGGAATCAGGCAGCAGCTGCCTGCTGAGGAATACCAGGACTGAGGTGACCACCAGATGCAGTGGGGAGGTGGGAGACCATGGCTCTGTTGACACCTGGCTTCCAGACCTTTGCCCTCCACAGTTGTGAGGGAACACATTTCTGTTGAGGTAAGCCATCTAATTTGTCATGGCTGCCCTAGGAACTACACATACCTCCAGAGTGGGTGCTTTTCTGCACACCATCTCCCATTCCTCCAGTCCTAGTTGTGACCCCTGCCCTCCCTCACGTGGAATCTCTCTGGTCAACTGTGAATGTCTCACGCTTCTTCCTTCTCTTCTCCTCCAGCCTGCCCTGGCAGCGGATACACCTAGTGGAGCTCCAGGGTCCCTCATTTATCAGACCCGGCAGTGTTCTCAACCTCCCAATTCTGTGATGGAGGATAATTTTTCATATTCCGCGATGGGTTCTCCAATCTTTTTCTCCTGGAAGGGAGGAGAGGACAGTAATTAGAGCACAGACTTTAGAAGCAGAGAGAACTAGTTCATTTTTTGGCTCTATCATTTAGTATCTGTGTGGTCCTGGTAACTTTTTTTAAACATTATGAATGTTAGCTTTCTCATATGTAAAGTGGATAACACACAGGGTGTTTTTAAAAGGATGAAGGAGGCAATGTCTGTATAGCATGTCAATGGTGTCTTCGACCCAAAGCAAGGCGCAAGAACATCTCTCTAACACTCAAACTGTTCTTCCTAATTAACCCTAACTTCACATTCATATTACTTCTGTTAATTGGCCCAATTTTTTACTCCATTGCTTCTGTGGCATTTATACTCCCTAAACAAGACCAGAGCCTATTCCCTCTTATCAGTGTTCCCTGAAATCTTTCGAGTCAGAGATGAACCCCTACCTCCTTATGTGGTGAAGTGACACATCATCACCTCAGCCCTTCAGCTGTGCTGCCAGCAGAGGGAGAATTATTGATGGGGAAGGAATTTTGTTTCATAAGATAAGAAGTGTGGATGTATGCTTGTATGTGTGTACCTTTTGTTTTAAAACTCATTTCTAGAAATCTATATTGAAGAATCTATCGGGTCCATCCAGAGAGGAGAGAGACCAGTAGGATAGTTGAAGGGAATTGGGAGAGGGAAGTGGAAAGGGGGAGAAAGGGGAATTGGTGAAGGAAACAGTTCAAATAATGCTATGTGGTATCACTACTCATCTCAATAGTATGTACACTGGGAAGGGGGAGTGGGTGGTGGTGATCCAGGGGGATGCACACCAAGTGCTGTGTGCATGTATGTTTCTATCAATTGTGTGTGTGTGTGTGTGTGTGTGTGTGTGTGTGTGTGTGTGTGTGGTGCTGGAGATCGAACCTAGAGGCATTCTCCTTGTCATCATGTCTACTTCTCATTCTACTTCTCGTCATGTCTCATCATTCTACTTCTCATCATGCCTGGCTTGTTTCTATCACTTTGAACTTCACTATGATGTACAATTGCAATGCACCAATAAAAGTATTTAAAAAATAAAACATTCAAGCAAAAAAAAAGAATAGGTAGCCAGGCATAATGTCACACACATATGTAATCCCAGTGCTTGGGAGGCTAAGACAGGAGGATCACAGGTTCGAGAACAGCCTCGGCAACTTAGTGAGACCCTCTGCATCTTAGTGAGATGCTGTTTCAAAATAAAAAATAAATAGAGCTGTGAGTGTGGTTCGAATATAGAGTGTCCCTGGGTTCAATACCCAGTACTGCCAAAAAAAAATACATGAAAGTTTCAATGATTAAAAAATTACAAATTAAGCCAGGCATGGTGGTGCACGCTTGTAATCCCAGTACTTGGGAGGCTGAGACCGGAGGACCCAGGTTCGCGGCCAGCCTCAGCTACTTAGTGAGGCCCTCTGCAACTTAGTGAGACCCAGTTTCAAAATAAATAATTAAAAAATAGGGCTGAGGGTGTAGTACCGCAAAAAAAATTAAAATTAAACCTGAATCTCAAAAACTAAAATGGAAACAAAACAAATTCAAATTTATATAAGGTAATATAAGGCAGAAATTAAAAAATGAAAGCATGAAGAAATATTTAAAAAGGAAACCCTGGTTCTAAAACCCAGGAAGTTGAAGATTGAATGGGAAGGCAGTTAGACTAGACATGCTACAAAAAATATTTTGGCAAAAAATTAAAATAAAAAAGATAAAGCATATTAAAATGACATAATAAAAAGGCGTTTTAAAGTTGAGACATTTTTAATACTGGGATGGAACCCAGGGATGTTCTACCTCTGAATTGTGCCCACCAGTCCTATTTTATTATTTTTATTTTGAAACAGGAGTTTGCTAAGTTGTGAGGGCCTCAGTAGGTTCTGGAGGCTGGCCTCAAACTTGCGATCCACCTGTCTCAGCCTCCCAAGCACTGGGATTACAGGCATGCACCACCACACCCAGCTAAAGTTGATATATATATATATATATATATATATATATATATATATATATGTGTGTGTGTGTGTGTGTGTGTGTGTGTGTATAATCTCACCAAAATATATATATTTTTTGTGGTACTGGGAATTGAACCCAGAGGCATTCTACCTTTGATATATACCCCTAGCCTGATTTTATTTATTTGGAAACAGAGTCTTGCTAGGTTGATGAGAGTCTCACTACTTGCTGAGGCTGTCCTCGAACCTGCGATCCTTCTGTCTCAGTCTCCCAAGTACTGGGGTTATAAGTGTGCGCCACCAGGCCTGGCAAGTTGAGATTCTTAAAATGACAATTAGGAAAGGCTCAAGAAAGCTAATTAATTGCTCTTTGCAGAGCCCGAGGACCTTCTGAGCCCCAGAAATTCTTCAGGGGTGAGATCTGAAGTCCTCCAAACCGAGCTTAGAGGTCAACGCTGTAACCCAGTCATTTTTCCAGAACGTGAAGGGCTGTCTGAGATGCATAGGAGAAATCAGTAGTTTCCTTCCACTTCCTCCACACTGCCCAGATCTTACTGTAAGACCCCAGTCCTTAGGTCATGCTATGATTTGGATGTGGTTTGTCCCCCAAAAGTTCATGTGCTGGAAGCTTTGTCTCCAGTGTGCTGGTGTGGAGGTGGTGAAACTTAGTGGAAGGGGGGGGCCTACCGGAAGGTGATTAGGTTATATGGGCTCCAGCCTTATGAATGCATTAGTGCTGTTTCTTGGGCATGGGTCAGATCTCATGATACTGGATTAATTCTTGAGAAATCATGTTATTATAAAAGATCCAGCCTGGTCCCTCTTTGGTCTCTTGCTTCCTACCTTACCATGTGATCTCTTCTTTTGCACACATTCCTGCCACAAGATGCCATCTGCCATGTTACAATGCAGGCAGAAGGCTCTCGTCAGAGGCTGACCTGATGGCCTCTTTAAGTACTCAGCCACAGGTATTTTGTTAAAGCTGTACAAAACAGACTAAGGTAGGTCGCCTTCCCATTACAAGGAATCTGAGTAGACAAGTGGAGCAGGGATCCTGAATGTTCAAGTGAATGGGGAGCAGGGGAGGGCAGTGAGCAGTCACTGCAGGGAAAGCTCACCTCCTATCACCCTATATTTCCTGGAATGTCCCACAGGCGCTCAAACCCTATGATGGAAACTGAAGCAACCATCTTGTAGATCCATTCCTTCAACCCCATCCCTGCCCATCTCATGTTCCGTCTACTGGTAAATGTCTTGCCACATCATCTTAACCAATCAAGCTAGCAATGTCAGAGCCACTCTGGACTGTCCCCTCCCATCCAATCCCACACCCAGTGGGCCACCAGGTGATGTCTCTTCTAACTTCTCAACTTCCATTGTTGTCGCCTCTGAGTTTATTCAAGTCTTCACTGAGAATGAGATGAGTTTGAAAAGAGACACAGGACCCTGACATAAAGGGCTTTTGCTTTCTTGTTGTGGTGCTGGGAATTTGTGTAAAATATAACGTAATATCTCAAGGGCAGAGTATGGCTAGAAGCTGAGAAAATTGACAGAAAAAGAATGGTTAAGAGATCCAGGTAGATGTCCAGATTTTGGAATTAATCCTATGGCAGTGGGCCTTCCCTATGCTGTGTCATGACAAGACTTGACCCACTTATCTGGGCATGGTGTCATCTTAAGGAACGAAGGTAGACTGACCATTTCCTCTACTGGTCTAAGTAGGTCTGCAGAGACCAGCCTTCCCAGTTCCTGTCTAGCTTAACATATGTTTTATTCAAAGAAAGACCAGAAGATCTGAGAGACTGTGGAAGGTTTTGGGGCCAAGAGACTTTTTAATAATCCATGTCAATCCCTGTTGGTCTTTATCCCTCCACAGTGAAGTGGCAGCCATAAAAGCAATGTATTATTGTTATTAATCCAGGAGGATTCAAGTCGAGGGATCTCAGACCATGATCCAAGAGCCTTTTCTCTCGCTAATCTGATTAGAAGCTCAGTCTTCTGTTCCTCTCTGATTGAAGCCAACACTTAGACACCATGGCTTTTCTGGGCTCTTGGGTCTCCACTGGGGCTTTCCTTGCACAGAGGCACTTTAGCTCAACACACTGTTAGTCCACAGTGTCTGGAGGGGGTTCCAGGGCTGCAAGAGGAAGAGGGAGGCAGCTGTGGAGATTTCTGGTAACAGACTCTGACACTGACATCCCTGGGAAAAAATCACTGCTGCTTGTTTGAAAAGCAGCTTCAAGTGGATGCCGTGCTGATGGTAATAAGATTTAAAATTAGCCCCAGTGTGCCTTCATCAAGGGAGGCTTAATTGCAGGGTCCAATCATTGCATAAAATACGCCAATGACAATTTTGCTGATGAAGTAATTCTAAATAAGCTGGAAGATTTCAAAGTGGGGAAAACCTTCCTGGTGGAATTAGTCAGTTTTCGGTGTCACTTAAGCCGGCCTCTCTTTAAGCCCATCTCTTCATGACCCAGGTTTTCTGATTTATAACATGCACTTAGAATATTTAAGATTTCCTTACTCCTAACTCCAGAAACTATTTTTTTTTGGCCAAACATACCATTGCAGAGAAGGGTACTTGCTGGTTACCTGCTGTGTGACCTTGGGAAAGATAACTTCTTTCAGCCTGTTTTTCCAACTTAAAGGTTGTCGAAAGGAAAAAAACAAATGAGCAGTGATCCATTTTTATTTCTTTTCTGTTCCCAAATCCGGGTAGCTATGGCCCCTGTATCATTCTTGGTTCTAGGGATGTTGCTACTGAAATTTTTGTGATTTGCAAATAGGATTATTTGCATATCTAGTTTAGTGGTTCATGAGGGTTTTATTCTCATCAGTGGATAAATCATGGTAATGGATTTACTGAGTAGTAACCTAGGCATATGGGGTGTGGTAATTTGGGACTAGACATATCCTTCTTTTTCTCTCTCTCTGCTTCCCACAGGAGTGCCCTGAGCTCTGCAGATTTGACTGGCTTTCAGAGCGAAACCTCTGAAACCTCCAGAACTGTGAGCAAATAAATCTTCCTTCCTGTAATTTGTGGTCATCAGGTATTTGTGGTCCCAGCAGTGAGAGTGCCGAGTGGAGCAGAGTACTCAAGTGGGTGTGCAGGAGCTCCGACAGCTGAACATAAGGGAAGCAGATATAAATTCAGTCTCAGTTCAGATACTAAAGTATGCAGTATCTATCTTCTTTGTTCTTTGAGCCAGAGTCTAGTGACAGCTTTCTAACATGATACACCATTTCATTTTCTTTTGACTTGAAGTACTTCCTTCAACTTTCCCCCCAGTGATATGTGTGATTTACTTAAATTTTCTATCCTTCTTAAGCAATTAAACACCGAGAAACAAACTTATGGACATATTTGGTGTGCGAAGACAAGAGTACCATGACCTAAGCCGAGTATGGTGAGACACACCTGCAATCCCAGTACTTGGGAGGCTGAGACAGGAGGATCACAGGTTTGAGGCCAGCCTCAGCAACTTAGTGAGGCCCTCAGCAACTTAATGAGACCTTGTTTCAAAATAAAAAATAAAATAGGGTTAGGGGTATAGCTCGGAGGTAGGAAACCCATAGGTTTAAATCCCAGTACCACAAAAATAAAATAAAGATTATCTAGACCTGCCAATGGGACTTTCCAGACTCATGATGTGTGGTTTTATGAAGCAAGATGCTGAGCTCTGAAAGATCAATAGGATCACTGAAAATAGAATCCCCAAGGAAACCTGGCTAAACTGAGGGCAGTTGTATGAATTGCCCCATTCTCCCCAGCTGATGCCATTCAGCTGGTGATGCAAATGCATATAAATATACAATATATTCTCAAAGTGATATGCCAGGAAGGACAATGCATTGAAACCTTATATTCTGAGGATTTCTCCTCCTCTGAAAGTCACAGGTTAGATTTTGTCCAGTTGCTGCTAAGAGATAAATTGCTCTCCTCCCTCCCAGCTGAGAGTCACGTCTGGCTAACAGCTGCTTCGATAATGACTTTATTTGTTGATAGATGAATTCTTGCTTTACAAACGCTGCAATGACTTGGGACAAGTGAAATTGCATGTGTGACTGTTCATTTCTCCTCTCTCCACTCCCAGCAGGTGCCAGGGATAGATGGCCCCAAAACAGGGCAGGAGGAACGATGTAACATCGCTTTCGTCTTCACAGAGACAGAGGCAGCCTTGGGCGCAGGCTCCTAGCCAGCTGCACCTATGTAGCTGGCAAGCACACCAGCGCCCGCAGCATGCATGGCTGACTGGCTGAGCCTGAAGCTGCTCTCACCCCACACCCTTACTGTCTCTTCCTTTGCATCTTGTGGTGAGAATATATCACTCTTCTAAACATAAACAGGAAAATGCAAACTCCAGTCTTGAGAAGGAAATATTCTCACTTCTCAAACAGCCACTAGTTTACAACAGGGGAAATGCTGGAAAGCTATTTACAGGAAGGACACATGCTCCTTGTTCCATGGGTATGATGCAATGGCAGCAAAAAGGCCCTACAGCACTTCGGAATTGCAATTTCCAGGCATATATTTTTAAATCTAACTCTTTCCAAGACAGGCAGCCTTCAAAGGCCACAATGGTCTCATAAAGAATGGAGAAGTACCTAAAGAAATTAGCTAAGAGCAAATATAAAACAGAGGGAAGGACCAGGAAGAAAAGAGTTGGGAGTAGGCGGGATTAATCAAGGTTTGCGGGGAATTTTGAGAACAGTGAGAAAGTTCTCTTACAATGGTTGAGCAGGATAAAACATTGTAGATGCCTGATGAGAAATTTAGAGCTGACCCAGCTGTAGAGATGCTCAGGTGCGGCTGAGCAGGCACGGCATGGACCTGTCAGAGACTGCTGGCCAACAAACAGTAGGTTACAGGACACAGCTCATGGGGCTTACAGAAAAGGAAATGTATAAGAGATAAGTGATTCCACTAGCAAAATGAGGTATTGCCCCCATTCAAGACAGAAATAAGAAGCCTCAAGCTTAGGATACAAAAATGAAGGGCATAATTGCTAATCTACCACAACTATCTTTTTGAGGATGGTAGTGCCGGTGGGGTGAGAGAAAGCCTGACAACTCCTGGTTCAACACCTTCCCTACACCTTAGGATGTGACCTAAATTCTCTGAACTTTTGACTTTTCATCAGTGAAGTACATAACAATGTCAACCTCCTCGGCGTTTTCTGAGAGGAAAATGACATAGAGTAATGATATGTTTTAAAACCCCCAGTAGATACTTGATACTGTGGATAGTACCAAATCCTAATGTGCATTTTTTCTATGCATACATATCTATAATAAAGATTATATTAAATTATAGATTACAGATTACCATTAAAGATAAAGATTACCTACCTCTAATAAAGATTATTGACTCATTTTATACTTTTAGCTCTATTCCTGCAGATTGGACTCTGGCCCACTTGTTCAGTACCCAAAATTACTCCCGCAGGAAGGTGGGAGTAATATTTGGAGAAAATGAGACTTAATTTCAATTGGTGAGGAAAAAGTGTGAGGATTCTAGTTCATCCTGAAATCCATGTAGTCAACAGCAAGACTGCGAGTCGGGATGAAGTGTAACCTTGTTCTAAAACTCAGAAGTTATGCCTTTCCTCAACAATTAGTAATTGTCATACACACATACATTGTCCCCCCATTACATAGAGCCACAAATAGAAAAGTATTTATGGATTATTAATTGTTAAATTTTATGCCATTGTTCTTGAAAATTATGTTTAGTATCATCACATTTTGCTAAATTGCTTATAATTTCTGCTCAATAATGTTACCTGGTTCTAAAAATGAAATGAAGAGAAATAATAAAACAAAAGTGGTTGTATTTTTAATCTTTAATCATGCAAAAATATTCTGCAAATTAAGTAAAACCTTTTGTTCACTGAACAGTCAAAACACACCTAGAAAACTGTATTGGTTTCGAGTGGCCTATTTTAAGAGGAACACCATTGAATTAGAATTTACTGAAGGTGAGCTATAAGCCATGTAGGAAGTGTTGGAAAAATAGGAAAAGAAAACTCAAAAGGGCCATAAGATCTTTGTTCAAATATTTAATGGTTGTCATGAAGTAGAAGGATTCACGGTATCTATGTGGCCTTATAGGGTGCACATGGGTTCAATGAAAATTACCAAATGTAATGAATGTTCTTATATTATCATATATATTTAGATTATTCTGTATAGAAAAGGACATTTTGGTGGCTAGTTGGTTTTTTTTTTGGCTCTACAGTTTGCTAGCAGAGGCTGGCTTGAAGATGGACTTTTTGCACTTAGATGGTAGATAAGATTAATGACTATTAAGGGTCTCTTACTAAGTGTCTATTAAATCTCATCATCCAAATAGTGGAAATCCTCATTGCTGTTGGAAGATTCCCAAGAATCTAGGACTGACAAACTAGGGATGGGAATGAGAGTGTCACAGCCATAGGCTATGGAGGGGCTGGTCAGAGAAGGGAGAGGATGAAAGAAGAGATGACTGAGCTGAGGTCAGAGATCCAGGGGAGCTAACTGAGTGTCAACTGTAGGTGGTAGGTAGATTGTCAGAGCATGGAGGATTGGTGGAGGTAGCGATGAGACAGGAAAGGAGAATGCAGTGGGCAGGAAGGCAATGTGGGAGATGGTGGATTAAGTTAGTTCTATTCATTAATCTATTGACATCTGATTTTAAAACACAAAATAAATGTTATTTCAAAGTCAAGGCATGATTATAATTGTGTTTGTGTGTGGTACTGGGAATTGAACCCAGGGTCATTCTACCCTCATCCCTTTTTATTTTTTATTTTGAAATGGAGTCTTGCTAAGTTGCTGAGGCTGGCCTTGAATCTGCGATCTTCCTGTCTCAGTCTCCCCAGTATTGGGATTACAGGTATGTGCCACCATGCCCTAGTTAAATTATAAAATCTACTCATCAATAAAGAAGAACAAAATGACATCATTTGCAAGAAAGTGGAAGGATCTGGAGAACATTATGTTAAGCAAGATCAGTCAATCACAAAAAAAGAAGGGACATATGTTTTCATTAATATGTGCAACCTAAGGAGTAGTAGGGTCACACAAGGGACTCTGGTTAATAATGGAGAACCCTCAGTGGAACAAGGGAAGTGGTACAAGGGAAGGGGAGGGCAAGAAAGAAGTGAATTAATGGAATTACTATCATAAACAATATGTGCATGTGAAAATATACCAATATCATTCTTGGTACTTCATACGGGTGAGGGGAGGTGGGGGGGGCACTAAGAGCTGTGTGCATATATGTTAACATCAAATAGATATTCATTGCAATGTAAGACTCCAATGTACCAATTAAAGCACGTTAAAAATAAAAAAATAAAATAAAATTCTGAAACAACTGTTATTTCAATAAACACACAGGCAATGAAAGATCCCCAGAAATTCCACCTAATCAGAACAAACTATTAAAAACATCTCTGTGTATATTCTTCTAAGTCCTTTTCTTGGCTTGTATAACACACACATTTGCAAAAAAATATATATACATGTATATCTTATGCTGTTTGATAATCTTATTTTTCCAGTTAATATCTTTTTAATGAAACATTTCATATGATTTTTGAATGTCAGTCATGCGTGTCAGACTGTAAATGGTGTAAATGGATGTCTCATAGTTTATTTTAGCTTGAGGTTTTAACATCTTATTTTAAACATTGGACTTTGTAAAATAAAACCATATACCGAGGCTTAGCATGTAAACAGATAAAACAAAACAGAGCAGTTCTGTTTGATGAGTAGAATTGCAAGCCAGTCATATTTGAAAACTGAACACATATTACAAAATTTTTCTCCAGAGAGATTTGTGAGAGTCTGTTTCCTTATGTTTTTATCATCACTGAATGCTTAAAAATTTCTTGGACAAATTTCTTTCTTGTGATATTAACATGATTTTTAAAACCATTCGTGATTCTTTGAGGACTATCTTAAATCCACATTTATTTTGGATTGTTTTGCTTTTCTTATTGATTTTTAAGGCTATTTCTACATTAAAAGAAATAATCTTTCATGATAAACTGCTTGGAAATTTGATAGATCCAAAGGATATCTCATTTTATTGTGCATTTATTGTGATGGTGAATATATTTTTCATTACTCTACTGGTCATTTATACTTAGGTTTTGTTAATTGCTTGTTGATTTCTTTTTCACATTTTTCTACTAGAACATCAATTTTTTGTTTCCCTTTTGTTGAAAAGGAAATACATTTTGTTTCAAATATTTCCAATAATTATTCATTTGCCGATCTAAAGATTTATGTTTTATTGAAAGATCCCCATTCATTGTTTCTTAACATATCACATCTTCACTATTCTCTCCGTCTAGAACTCTTAGAATTCTCACCTGCATGCTGCTTAGCCTTCAGATCTTTTAAACATAATTTCTCTGTGCTTCTTTCTTCGTAGTTTTCACAAATATAACTTTCAGCTCATTGTTTCTCTCTTCATTTGTCTACCTCCATTCAACATGTCCCTGATTTCTTTTTTCCAATGACTATTTTTCATATTTGTTGTTTTTAACATGTTTTATTCTTGGAGTTGCAATTTCCTTTATGTTTGTTTTGTTACTTTCATATTTCCATTCTATTATGTTGAGTTTGAAGGTTCTAATCTTTTGAGAGTTCTAATTTTTCTAATCTTTCTATTATTTTGAGTTCAAGGGTTCTAATCTTTCTCTTACACAATATAGATTGCTTTCATGTGTTTTATTACTTTTGATTGTAAGCACACCTTTTAATGGTGTTTGGCTTTTCTGTGGAAATCCATTGTTAGCTTGGCTCATGGGGTCATGTTAGAATTTTTTTTTTAATTTTGCCAGGAGTTTCAGCTCTGTGCAGCCTAGAGCTGTGTGTTATGCTAGTCTCTAAAGTGGGCCTTCTAGGACATATGGAAGTAGTATAAATTTGAACCCCTATGACCACATAAGTCACAGGTCCAAGGTATTAAAATTTTAAGCAAGTCTTTTTCCACATAGAGCCTAGTCAGATCACAAGTCTTTTATACTTTATTTCTATTTTAGGATGTAAAGACTTCTTTGTGGCTAATTGTATAATTAGTTGTGAGCAAAGTTATATAAAGAAAGTATATTCCTTGTAGATTTCATAAATGGACACATCTATTGAATCTGGTTAATTTTGTTAAAACCTATATACCATCGGGAGTGGTGGCCCACACCCATAATGCCAGTACTTGGGAGGCTGATACAGGAGGATCTCAGGTTCAAGGACAGCCTCAGCAACTTAGTGAGACCTATTTCAAAATAAAAATAATAAAAATAAAAAAGGACTGGGGGTTTATGCCTGTGGGCTCAATTCCCAGTACAAAAACAAACAAACAAACAAAACCTAGAAAACAAACCAAAAACCCTATGTACTATTATTTAAAGTCTCTACCTAAGGAGTGGTTCTCATTAGTTCTTTTGTATATATACTAGTCTTGGTTTACATTATTTCAGGACAATTTTATTTGGCATCTAGATACTCTTGTCAGTCACAGCACCATGGTAAATTACATCCATGACTTTTCATCTCACCTCACTTGCCTGGAATTGACTTAATTCATTCTGCCATCTCTTCTCTTCACCCACTACACTTGGACTTGATATTTGCTGATATATCTTGTGTTCTCTATATTTTCTTTCTTTTTTTTGATACTGGAGATTGAACTCAGGGGACTTCTACTTCCTAGCTACATCACCAGACCTATTTTTTATCCTTTATTTTGAAACAGGGTATCACTAAGTTGTGGAGGGCCTCACTAAGTAGGCGTGTTTTAGGCGTGTATCTTGTAACTAGTATTTGTCCGTATTTTGCTTTTTTGTTTATTTAAGAGTTGGTCTTATGTCTACTTCTGTATTTATATGTTATATTTGCAAAAACACCCCTTTTTTATATTTTCCTGTATTTTGCAATGATGATCAAGTTTAATCTCTTTTATAGTATCCCATATACATGATAAATATCCTTAATCCAAAAATCTAAAATCCAAAATGCTCCAAAATCTGGAACTTCTCGAGGTTGACATGATGCTTAAGTGAAGAATTCTATAATCAATCTCATGGTAAAAATTTAGACCAAAAATATTATATAAAATTACCTTCAGGCTATGTGTATAAGGTGTATATGAAACAAATAAGTTTCATGTTTAGACTTGAATCCTACCCTTCAAATACCTTATTTACATGCAAATATTCCAATAGCTGAAATTCAAAACACTTCTGGTGCCAAGCATTTCAGATATGAGATACTCAACCTGTATAATCACGGTTGGACTCACTTACTCCCAGTAGTTTGATTTACTGATACATTAAACCTGCGTTAAAAATGAAACACCTTTGACATATGAGTAGCCTGGTTTCCTTCCCCCCAGTCTCATTCTTCCCTAACTGGTCTTTTGTGCTGTTGCCAGTATGAGGATGGGGATCTTAAAACGCAAATCCAGTCATGCCACTCATCCAAGTACAATGTCAGTGGCTCCTGTCGCATAAAGGGTACACTTTCCAACTTCTTGGCGTGCCATTCAGGGCTCTTTGTTCTGTTCTCTAAGCTCATCTCCTATTCTCTGTTTAAGCCATAACAAGTTTCATGTTTCTAATGCCTTCTGCTGTTAGCTCTTCCTGAAATGCCCTTTTATCAATTCATTTAGAGAGTACAGTTGTCCCTCCCTATCTGTGAGTTCTACATCTGTAGATGCAACAGTCATGGATCAAAAATATTTTCAAAAGAAAGGTTCTCTATATTGAATATGTACAGATTTTTTCTTGTCATTATTCCCTAAACAATCCAGTATAGCAACTATTCACATAATATTTAGATCGCATTAGGTATCATAATAATCTAGAGACGATATAGGAGGATTGTTATATTTGTAGTATATATGTCATATACAAATACGATGCCCTGCTGTATAAGGGACTTGAGAATCCATGGCTTCTGGTAGCCCAGGGAGTCATGTAACCAATCCCTCCCAGGTACCAAGGACCATATTTATGGAGCATAGCTAAATGCTGGTACTGTGCTAATGGTACAGCAGAAGAGTTGTAACAACTGACCTGGTTCTTCATCTCATGACTAGTGAGGAAGAGCAAAAATATTTATTCAGTTACAACATGGAAGTCTTGAGAACATAAAGTCCCTCACTTGGCTTCAATGTCCAAGAAATACCTTCCAGAAAACGTAATGACCAAACTGAGACCCAAAGAATGAGTGGTGAGGGAGCCCAGTCATGGTGCTTTAGAATCAGCTGACCTTCTTCCCTAGTTACCTGATGGATGATTCCTGCTCATCCTTCCACCTCCATCATGCCCACTGCATCCTGGCTGAGGCAGTCACCTCCTGCTGTGTGCTAGCCGAGTACTTGGAAGCGGTGGACCTTTTAGGCGTGCATTGCCTTTGTCTCTTTTACCTTGAGAGCAGAGTCCAATTCTTATTCTTTCTGTGTTCTGGGCACTGTGCATAGTGTGTAGCGAGCTCGATGAACGCCTCGTTCAGTTCTGCTTGGTTCTTCTGGCTCAGCGCCTGTCTTCTAGCCCTGGAGGCACCCGTGCATTTTGGAAACTCTTTCTCTGGCCTAGCCTTCCTTTGAAACTCTACTTCCAGACTCCTCTTCTGCTTCTTCTATCACTTTGTCCCTAAACTCATTCCAGGAGTCAACTGGCCCCTCCTCATAGTGCCTGTTTTTTTTCTTCCCTCAAAGGACTGAGGGGCAACATCAACAAATAGTACCTGCTATGAGACATCTTTTGAAGGAGGTAAGTGGTTTTCTGTGTTTGTGTGTGTGGTAATGGGGATTGAACCCAGGAGCATTCTACCTCTGAGCTACAGCCCTATTTTATTTTTTATTTTGAAACAGGGTTTCACTAAGTTACTAAGGGCTGGCCTCGAACCTGCAATCCTGTCTCAGCCTCCTGTGTACCACCACATCCAGCTGGTAAGTACTTTTAATAGCATTACTTCTCTGTAACTTGGTACCTGGGTAAGGATATTTTCTTATGAAGGAATAATACTTTTACAAAAACGATGTGAGAGCTACAGTTTGATTCTCTATTTATGTTGGCTTCCAGGAAACCCAGATGTATTTATAAGTTCAATTGGAGCAACTATCTTTATATCATATTTCTTAGAATTTTTTCTCTCCTTCATCTGGGTGTGTGCTGATTATTTTTCTGAATTTTTTAAAAAAGCACTTAACGTGAAGTGTTCATTTTATATATACAGTCGGTATTAGAAAAAAATGTAATTACATTAAAATGAAAGATTTAAGCCAGGCGTGGTGGTGCATGCTTATAATCCCAGTACTTGGGAGGCTGAGGCTGGAAGATCCGGGTTTGAGGCCAGGCTCAGCTACTTAGTGAGGCCTCCGCAACTTAGTGAGACCCTCTTTCAAAATAAAGAATAAAAAATAGGGCTGGGGGTGTAGCCCAGAGGTAGAATGCCTCTGGGTTCAATCCCCGGTACCGCCAAAAAAAGAGAAAGATTTAGGGTATAATTATATTTTCAAATGGGATTATGTCACGACACATCCCTTCCTGAGTTTATTTTCAATTGTAGTTTCACTGCATTAACTTAAATCCTTAATGCAAGAAGCATGTTATAGTTCTTAATTTTTCCACTCTTCTTCCTCTCTTATTTTTATTTCCCATGAAAAAGGCTGAATTGGTTGAAATATGTCATTTAGTTCAGCTGTGCTAAAGATCCTCTGCTCAAACACATGGATAACAAAAGAAAGGAAGGGCTGTGAAGGGAAGAGAGAGATTTACTTTTAGAACACTGACAGTTTCCAGCCATCTCATCCACAGTCCTCTCAAGTAATGAGATTTCCATTTTGTAAATGAAGTAAGAGGCTCACAGTGGTTGAACGACTGGACCCAAATCTTATTTCTCTGTTTGGAGGAGTCCAACAAATGCATGGTATTTCATTATCTTATTTCGTTATCATTTCCTAAAATCTCCTGCTCCTCCTGTGTTCCTGATTTTAGTAACAGCCCTGTTCTCTGTATCTGCTTACTCATCCACTCTGAAAGCTCAGGAGTCATACCCATTCATCTCTCCCCCACCCCCTGCTTAATTAGTTCTCTGCTTCCAGCTCATTCTGCCCTTTTTAATAACTTTACCCTCCTCCCCATTCCCATTGCTGATACCCAAGTCTGGGCCCAAATGGTTCTTCCTTGGGACTATTTCAATAATCTCTTAGCTAATATCTCTGCTTCCAATTTTCTCCCACTCTAATCTTTCCCCCACATGGCCATTTTGGGATATTTCTGAATGGCAAATTTGACAACATCACTCCTCCTAATGCACTCTCTTTAGCCCTTAAGTCAAAGTCCCTTGCCAACTCTATCGGGGTTTTTGAGATCTGTGCCTTTCTTCCTCTGCAGTATTATCACCGTTTGTTCTCCCATACCCATCCTACACACCAGCCATATGGAAGGGTTTAAGATTCCTGAGTGGCTGCAGGTTTTTGCCTCTCCCAGCTCTGCTCGGACTCTGCTCCACCTGGAAGGTCCATCTTTTGCATGGAGAACAACTCTCTTTCACCACCTAACTGGATTTTCATTTTCCTTGACCCACTTAGCAAAGTGTGAGTCACCACCTCTTTTCCATGCCTTTACTTTGAACATACTTATATAATACCATTGACCACATTGGCTGAAAAATTTTGGTTTTATATTTGAGTAAATTATTTGTCATCCCACTGATTTTTACAAATTTTGTTCTTGTGAAATTCCTAGTGTCTAGTTCTTTTTTTAATATTCATTTATTGGTGCATTGTAATTATACATTTTGATACATGTCAGGGTAGCAGAATCATACATGCACACATTGATCATTTAGCCCTCCCTCCAATCCCACCCTATTCCCTCCCCCTTCCCTCCCTTTCTTGCTCCGCATCTAGTTCTAAACACGTTTTTGATTATTGGATATTTTATTTCCTTCTTATGGCTAGAAGCTAAAGGCTTACATTAATTGTAAGATATTTTTAAAACTAAAATAAAATTATGGATGTCATGGGGGTACCCATGACATTATAGGAACAGGTAGAGGGGACATGCTTTAGTTGATAATTGGAAGATGGTTTAGAATGCAAATAGATAGAAGAAACATTCACCCTTACACTTTTTCTTTTGCAGTAACTATTAGTTTTCCCTGCCCTTGAAAGTAATCCCAAGAGATTAGAGAACCAGTTATTTACCCTTCCTCCAATGGGTTTTGATTAAAAAAAAAAACAAAAATTAAAATGCCAGCGGATTCAAATTAAATGACCGGTTTTATTTTAGGTAAAGCTGAACTAAAGAACTTGGATTTCACTATAAAATCAGGCTTCCTACCTCACTTCTGCCATGGACTGTGGCTGGTTTACTTAGGTTTAGAGAATTGTGGGCAACCGGAGCTCAGCTTGAGTTGGCAGGGTCACAGCGTGTGAAAAAAGCCTCAGGTCGCCTCAGGAGTGATGAGATGGCCATATATGGACAGCAATGCTTCACATGATTGCCACAGAATGAGGGAGAATACAACAGTGATGGCACACTGTTCGGATCTCACCAGACTATGGTAAGATAGGAGGAGAAGGCTTTCTTTAATGTCCCAGGTATATACCCAAAGGAATATAAAATGAGCATGTCAAAGAGCTACCTGCACTCCCGTGCTTATTTCAGCACTATTCACAATGTCCAGGGTGTGCAATCAATATAAATGTCCATCAACAGATGAATGGATAAGGAAAATGTGGTATATATACACAATGCAATACTACACAGCCATAAAAGGATGAAATCTTGCCATTTGCAACAACATGAATGGAACTGGTGGACATTATGTTGACTGAAATACGTCAGACACAGAGTGACAAAAGCCACATGATCTCACTCAGATGTGGAATCTAAAAAGATTGATACTGAGAGTAGAATAGTTGTTATCAGAACCTGGGGGGACTGAAAGTGAGGGTGGATAGAGAGGATGTTCAATGGGTACAATATTATAATCAGATAGGAGGGTAAGTTCTGGTGTTCTATGGCATAAGAGGGTGAATGCAATAATACATTGCATATCTAAGACAGGTAGAAGTGAGGAGTTTGAATGTATTCATCATAAAGAAATGACAAAATTTAAGGTACTAGATATTCTGATTACCTTAATTTGATCATTACCCAATGCATACATGAATCAAAACATACACTGTATCTCAAATATGTGCAATTATTATGTGTCAATCAAAAACAAGGAGAAGGAGTAGGAGGAGGAAGAAGGGAAGGAGGAGGAGAGGAAAAGAAGCCCTAAAAGCGTTCTTTTCTATTTAATGGACCAAAGTAGGAATGCAAAAAGAGAGGGGCTGATGGCTGATTCTTCCTATCCAGGACCACAGGACATATTAATCTCTTAAATCCAGAGTCAGACATCATGGTCCAGGGAATTCCTCTTACCATGTAGCTTTTGTAACCCCTATATAAAAAATGTTATGACTCTGTTTTCTTCCTTTTCTCTAACACTTACCATTTTATCATGATGCTGAGGAGAACAACAGAAGCTCCTGACACAAGGGCATATGTGTTAATAACATGGAAGTTTAATGATAAAGGAACTGTCAACATGACACCAGGTTCTGATGGGAAGAATGACCACCTGTGAATGACTATGGATCTTAAGGGATTGTTTCCTGCAATTGATGGAGTGCTCTGGACCACTCAACCCAAGTCAGTCTGTAACTGCACATCATGATGGCGATAAAGAGCAGTCACTTGGATGCAGCTAAAGGTTGTGCTGTGAGTTCAGGGCATGTGGTGCACCACGCTGACTTCTCTGTGCCTGGACCCTTCTGTCATCCCTCCCAGCTCTTGGAGTTTATGATCCAGATGAGGCCTATAGTGGAACTGACCTAAGAAGATCCTTTGCTGTGCTCTGACCTGTAATTCATTAATTCACAGTTAGATTTTAGTTCTGGCTTGATTTATTTCAGGTCTGTGGATATGTATTCTTTTTACTTATATTTATTTATTTATTTATTTTTATTTTTTATTTTGTGGTACTGCGGATTGAACTCAGGGGCATTCTACTTCTGAGTTACACCCCCAGCCCTTGTTTTAATTTTTTATTTTGAAACAGGATCTCGCTAGGTTGCTGAGACTGTCCTCGAACCTACGATTCTCCTGTCTCAGCCTCCCGAGTCCTGGGATTACAGGCATGTGCCTGTAATCCAGACCCAGCTTGGATTTGTATTCTTTTTCTTTGCTGTGTTTCCTCAAAGTTATGATGTGTTTCATTTGACCCAGTCTATAAATTATATAATGATTTAAAAAGGAAAAGATAAAAGAGAAAATTATGATCAGGAGGCAGCATTGTAAAATGAGTAGATCATATTTTTACTTGTGAGCCTCTTTTCTTGAACTGAGATGGTCTTCCAGGAAGTAGCATCCTTTGGTGATATTCAGAGCCCACCATGACCTAGCAATGGTTGAGAGTACTGTAGATCAGTGTTTCCCAAAGTAGTGTGCACACAAAATGTCCAATTCAGTGGGTCTGGGTTAAGTCTCCGATTTTGCATTTCTTCTTCTTCTTTTTTTTAACGGTACCGGGGATTGAACCCAGGGACATTCTGCCTCCAAGCTATACCATCAGCCCTATTTTTTATTCTTTATTTTGATAATTTTATTTTTTTTTATTTTTTTTATGTTTTTATTGGTGCATTGTAGTCTCACTTCACAATGAGTATCAGTTTGGTGTTAACATACATGCACACAGCTCTTGGTGTCCCTCCCCCCC
>PVJS01030835.1:0-23818 GCA_004027185.1 Glis glis | reverse complement strand
GTTCTACCTCCGCGCTACACCCCCGGCCCTATTTTTTATTCTTTATTTTGAAACCGGGTCTCACTAAGTTGCGGAGGGCCTCACTAAGTAGCTGAGGCTGGCCGCGAACCCGGATCCTCCGGTCTCAGCCTCCCAAGTACTGGGATTACAGGCATGCGCCACCACGTCCGGCTAATAACTTACTTCCAATGATTCTGCTCAAGCCCTACTTATTCAGGTGACGAGACTGCGTGATGCTGTGTGAGCATCCTGAATGGCACATAGCTCGAGGCCACGGATGACACCTGGACTGTCCTCTTGATTTTGTGCACTAAGAAGTGCCACACACAACCAGGGGCTAGTGTTTCTTTCCATTCATGGCAGGTGACAGTCACGTTTAAAATAGAGTGATCAGCCCTGCATGGTGGCGCACACTTGTAATCCCAGTACCCGAGAGGCCGAGACCGGAGGATCCGGGTTCATGGACAGCCTCAGCTACTTAGTGAGGCCCTCTGCAATTTAGTGAGACCCTGTTTCAAAATAAAGAATAAAAAATAGGGCTGGGGGTGGAGCTCGGAGGTAGAATGCCCCTGGGTTCAATCCCCGGTACAGAAAAAAAAAAAAAAATAGAGTGAGCAAACTGACGCTTCAACCCTGACTCCTTAAAGAGACAAGCTCAGAATGCCAGAATGGACGAGGGTGAGTAGAAAGCTATATTCAAAGGCAGCAAATATCTTCTCCAGAAGGTGGAGTTTGAGGCAGGCTTTTCTGTGAATAAAGATCTACATGTCATTTTTTAGAATACTTCCATTCTTATGTGGTTTCTCATCTATGAAGCATAGGTTCAGAATACAGCCTCATGGTTCACAAGTCTGATTTCCCTGGCTCCAAACAGAAAGGGAAAAATGGACCCATTGAATGCCTCTGGAAAGGGGAGGGGGCCTATGCCTGTAGGCATGTTCTATATAAATTTAAATAACCAGCTATAAGAGCAGGGGTTAATGCCGGGCGTGGTGGTGCATGCTTGTAATCCCAGTACTTGGGAGGCTGAGACCGGAGGATCTGAGTTCACGGCCAGCCTCAGCTACTTAGTGAGACCCTCCGCAACTTAGTGAGACCCTGTTTCAAAATAAAGAATAAAAAATAGGGCTGGGGGTATAGCTCGGAGGTAGAACGCCCCTGGGTTCAATCCCCGGTACCGCAAAAAAAAAAAAAAAAAAAAGAGAGCAGGGGTTAAATGATAGGCTAGAGGGAGATATGGGATAATTTCAATAGTATCCAGACCTTAAGGAAAGCCCATTTGCAATTAGGTGATTAACACAAGAGCCAGTGGTAACAGGCAATGTGTTCTTATTCCAAACATCTTTGCTACAAATTACTGTTAAAAGCTTCTCCTTTTCTCTGTCTTTTTACTGCATGGTGATGATTTAAGGTAATTGCACAGTAACTGCAGCGTGCTGCATGTTATTTCAAGCCAGTTAGCAACTATGCCAGGTAACCACACAAGAAACCCTTTTAATTATAAGATAGAAGAGCTTGCATTACCCAGCTGCTTTTTCTCCGGTTAACCTTGACCTATTGGTTCATTTCTGAAGCTCCCATTTGCCCCACGTTTGCCAGTTGCCAAGGGCTGTACTGCCGCTCACCCAACACTCCTGCAGCCGGGATGCTCCCTCCCGGGTCTCCTGTGGGTGCAAAGGACTTGGCTGCAGTTGCTGCTTGGATCCACCTGGTGCTGGTTAGTAACACTCGAAAGATTCTGCTCATCCTGGATTCTATGAAGAAAGCGAAAAAAGTATAATTGTTGATGACTCAGCCCGCACCGAGGAATCATTTAAATAGCTAATTTAGGCAAATGTATGCACACATACATGCATATTCAGTGTAAGTAATGAATAGTTATTCCCTTTTAGCCTTCTTTCTGATTTTTCCTCATTAGAGAATGGTGACTCATTTAGCTATATAATGCTAAGAATAATATAGCCACTGTGGTCTTGCTATTTCAATCACCCTGGTTTGCATATTATCTGCGGATATTCCTCTGTTTTTTATGTAGGTCAGCTTCCTACCTTGTATGTGCCAGAGCTGTTATTCCCTTTAGCAAGGCTGCCATGCTAATTTGCAGTGTATATTCAGTATCTTTGATGGTAATTGCTCAAAATTCAATTTCTAAATATACAAAGTGAATTGTATTTATGGCTCTAGCTATTCTTGTTCCTAATTTGCCGTGGAATAGATACTGAAACATGGGAGAGACACACTTCTTTCCTGAGCCCTCTGCAAAACACTTTTTCCTGTGAGGACTCGCTCCTCTCTCTGGTGCCCTGGCTTTTGATAGCATGAGAATGACTGACTTCCAGGCTCACTGCTACTGTGAAGGAGAGACCAGATCAAGTTGTGCAGAAATTGGATCACCTTACCCAGTGCTTTATCCTGCTATGGCTGCCAGAGGCCTGAAGCTTAACTCTTTTGTGACCACAGAGATGTAACCTACCACTCCTAGGTCTAAAAGAAAGCATGATCTTTGGTACCCCCCACCCTCACCCCACAGGGTTTGGAAGTATGATCAGTAACAGAAAGTATAAGAGAACCCCGTAGATCAATATTAGAAAAATTCCTATTCTGCCTGAAAATTGCACTCTAAACGCTTATCAACTTAAAAATTTTCACCCTAGGTGTTTATTTGTTATGTTTTGTTGTTGTTGTTTGTTTTGGGTTTTTTTTTCTGGTACTGGAGACTGAGCTCAGAGCTTCATGCACGCTAAGCGTACACTCTACCACAGAGCTGTACCCCCAGGCCTTGCTTGGTTTTTTTTTTTTTTTTTTGCCATACTGGGGATTTAACCCAGGGGCATTCTACCTCCGAGCTACACCCCCAGCCCTATTTTTTTATTCTTCATTTTGAAACACGGTCTCACTAAGTTGCGGAGGGCCTCACTAAGTAGCTGAGGCTGGCCGCGAACCCAGATCCTCCGGTCTCAGCCTCCCAAGTACTGGGATTACAAGCGTGCACCACCATGCCCGGCTTCCTTGCTTGTTTTTTTAAGGGCTGATTGGTAGAACTATTCTGCTGTGGGATCCTGAGTTAAAGACACTCTCCAGCATGCCTGTCCTACTCCATCTCACCTTCAGCACCAACTCTTCCCAGTGGGCCCTCATTCAATCTTTCTGTCTTGATCAATACCCTCCTGCAAACACCCAGTCCTGAACTGCGAGAATCTTCGCAACACCTATTCATTCACCCCACACACATTACTGGGTAGCAAAATCCTGTATTTCCAGAACCATAAAGACAGGAAAGATATATCCAGTTTTGTAAATATCTAGTGGAAAATATATATTTGCCCATAAAACCACATGGGTTTTGTTGTTGTTGTTGTTGTTTCAGCTAAAATTATTTTACGTCAGTAAGGTAACACAGTATTAGGATTACTAAAACATTCCCCTGACTCTTTTTACCCCTCTGTGATGCTGGGGATCAAGCCCAGTACTCAGGCATGCTAGGCAAGTGCTTTACCCCTGCGCTACATCTCCAGCCCTCCACTGACTTTTGACAGCCTCAGAAGAGTACCTGAAACATGACTGTAGATGGGACTTAAATTTAAATGTTCATCATGACCAGGCTTGGTAGAGCCAAGGATTACAGAGTACTATAATCCTAGTACTTGGGAAGCTGAAACAGGAGGATCACAGGTTTGAGACCAGCCTATGCAACTTAACGAGACTCTCAGGAACCCAGCGAGACTCTGTTTCAAAAAATAAACAAGTAAGTCGGGCACGGTGGTGCACGCTTGTAATCCCAGTACCTGGGAGGCTAAGACCAAAAGATCTGGGTTCCGGGTTCCTGGCCAGCCTCAGCTACTTAGTGAGGCCATCTGCAACTTAGTGAGACCCTGTTTCTTAAAAAAAAAAGAATAAAAAGTAGGGCTGGGGGTGTAGCTCGGAGGTAGAATGCCCCTGGGTTCAATCCCCAGTACCACAATAAATAAATAAATAAATAAATAAATAAAATCAAAAGGGCTGGAGGGTGTAGCTTGGAGGTAGAATGCCCCTGCATTCAATCCCCAGTACCACACACACAAAAAAATGTTCCCCATGTAATTGACCTTGGACATGGGCATAATGACAAAGATCTGCTACCAAAGGCAGTATGAGATTTTAAAATATCTGCTCATTTGTTTAAGTCTGATGCTTATTCTTACCGCAACCCTGACAGCGCTGTGATTTCTGAACCCTTGATGATTATAAACCGTTAGTTACAATCTGGATTTGTGTCACAATGAGAGAAATAATGATCTTAGACATTTATTTTTGTTTAGTTAAATCCAGTTTGCTTCATAAATCAAATCTTTTGAATCATGGGATCACAATTGACAGAAGGACTTGGAGTCCCCAGTCTAGCCTAGCCACAAAATAGCTCTTACCTCCATGAACTTCATTCCATTCCACCTGAAAATGTCAGCTGGGCGTGGTGGCGCACGCTTATAATCCCAGTATTTGGGAGGCGGAGACAGGAGGATCCGGGTTCGCGGCCAGCCTCAGCGCTCTCTCTCTCTCTCTCTGTTCCTCTCTCTCTCTCTCTCTCACACACACACACACTCTCTCTCTCTCCCTGTTTCTCTCTCTCTCCCTACCTAGTGAAGCCCTCCACAACTTCGTGAGACCCGGTTTCAAAATAAAGTATAAAAAAATAGGGCCGGGGGCGTAGCGCGGAGGTAGAACGCCCCTGGGTTCAATCCCCGGTACCGCAAAAAAAAAAAAAAAAGTCACCATTCATTTCTTTCTTTCCTTCTACTTGGGATGTTATCAAATGCTTCTGAATGGGCTCCCATCCTTTTCCCTCTCTCCCCACCTCTTGATTTTACACACTGCTACTTAACGTATCACTCCTGCTCAAAAGTTTCCAATATATCTCTACGGACATCCGGAGTACAGAATTCCTTCCCATGACATTTAAGCCCTCTGAAATATAACTTGCACCTGCATTCTAGGCCTTAACTCCCATGACTGCTCAACAAAATGTGTGCCGGTCACAGGTACCAGCTCCTACGGTTACTCATGGCCATTGGACACAAGGTTGGGGACTCCATGGGTTTAAATCTTGCCTCTGCCACTTATTAGCTCTGTATTATTAAGCTGTTTCTTTAGACTCTGAAACTTAATCTCCTCATTGGCAAAATTGAGATAACTCAAAAAAGTTTATTGTTGTTTAAAGTGCTCTTTGAAGCTGGGTGTGGTGACGCATGCTTGGGAGGCTGAGACAAGAGGATCTGGGTTCGCGGCCAGCCTCAGCTACTTAGTGAGGCCCTCTGCAACTTCGTGAGACCCGGTTTCAAAATAAAGTATAAAAAAATAGGGCTGGGGGTGTAGCTCGGAGGTAGAACACCCCTGGGTTCAATCCCTGGTACTGCAAAAATAAATAAATAAATAAATAAATAAATAAATAAATAAAGTGCTCTTTGGTTCTTGCCTCTCAATTTTGCTTATTCTCTGTGTTGGGTTTTCGTTGCTGTGACCAAAATACCTGGCATAAAAACAAGGAGGAAATTTTTATTTGGGTTCACAGTTTTAGAGGTCGCCATGGCTGGCAGGTCTCATTGCTTTGGACCTGAAGTGAGGCAGAAGACCATGGCGGAAGGGCGTGGTGGAGGAAAGCCATTCAGCTTTGACAACCAGGAAGCAGGGGGGGGGGCACAGACAAGATATATTCCCTAAGGGCACACTCCCAGTGGCCATACCCACCTACCTACACTTCCCACCACCTCCCAGTGTTGATGGACTAATCTACTGATGTGATCGGAGCCCTTCTGAGCCAACCACTTCTCAAAAGCCCCATCTCTGAACTTTCTGCACTGGGGACCAAGCCTTCGTCACATGAGCTCTGGGGAGACATTCCAGTCCAATCCAAAACATCCTCCAGTCGCCGGGCGTGGTGGCGCACGCTTGTAATCTCAGTACTTGGGAGGCGGAGACCAGAGGATCTGGGTTCGCGGCCAGCCTCAGCTACTTAGTGAGGCCCTCTGCAACTTCGTGAGACCTGGTTTCAAAATAAAGTATAAAAAATAGGGCCAGAGGTGTAGTGTGGAGGTAGAACGCCCCTGGGTTCAATCTGTGGTACCGCAAAAAAAAAAAAAAAATATGGCCAAAACATCCTCCAATCCTTTTCAATCTCTCTAGAGCAGTGGTTCTACAAAAGTTGTCGCTGAGACAAAAGCAGCATCGGAATCGACTGGAAATGTGTTAAAAATACAGACTTTGGGGCCCCATCCCAGACTTAATGGATCAGAAATATTGAGTATAGGGATGAGCAATCTGTGCTTTCACAAGTCCTCCAGGTAATTCTGATGCACACTAAACTTTGAGAATCAAGATCCATCTCAAATGTTACAACCTAAAATTATTCCTTATTCCTCCCAAGGCACCTGATCTCTTTCCCCATTAACGCATTCAGAACACTGTGCTTCTTGGCCTTTATCTTCTCTGCTTTGCCTTACCCATATGTGTGTATTCACCTTAGTTCTCCTCTTACCTTTGTTAAATTTTAACACTGCAAGAAGGAACTTCATTTACTAATTTTCAAATAGGAAGCAAGGCTTAACTAAATTTCTTTCAAGTATTTGTTTGAAGCTGTGTTCAGCAGTTCATGCCTGTAATCCCAGTACTTTGGGAGGCTTAAACAAGAGAACCACAGATTCAAGGTCAGCCTCAGCAACTTAGGGAAACCCTATTTCAAAATAAAAAGGGCTGGGGGTATAGGTGGGTGGTAGAATCCCCTGAGTTCAATCCCCAGTACTGAAATAAATAAATATAAAAATTGATTTAAACATTTTTAGAATATTTCTTTGGCTACATTTGAATCAAAGGATCTGTGGTCCTCACAGTATTAGAGACTAAAGAATAAAAAAATAGAAAACTTTCTTTTAATATTGAATAAAAACTTCCATTCTGGAAAATTTAGCAGCAACATTGACATATACTCAATATTTCTTGGATTGATTGCTTCAAGTTCTTACTTGGAAGCAGAGTTCCAGAAAAACAAAAGAGCTAAAGCTCCATCCTTATGATCTTCTCTTCATTCTTTGGTTCTGTAGTGTGAGCCATTTTTAAACATAATTTTCTGAATGCACAATAATGGATTGGGACTATATTATCAAGGGTTGAGGCATAATAAATGTGCACGGCTGATGGTTCCATAAAAGGATTTTCTATTTTATCTGCCAACAAAAGGTATACCATAATGTTATTTATGTTTCCTGTTTTGCTTAAGTAAGTTTGAACTTGGAAATGAAGCCAAACTTGGTCCATTAAATTGCAAAGCCAGTAAAAGCAGCACATAGTCTCTATTCTTTCTGAGTGGATAGAGTTTGTCATATACAAAAGGAAAGAAAGAAAAGAATACTATTTTTTAAAAACATCACTCACTAATTGCTTATTAACATTAATAAGCAAATTTTAAAAGAAGAAAAATAAGGAACCAGTGCTATCTACACTTTTTCAAATTGTGTGCACAGTGTGGGGTGTGTGTGTGTGTTTATGTGCGTGCGTGTGTGCGCGTGTGTTATAAGAGATCATCATGAACAAAAAGCCCTTTTTGATTAGTTGGATGCTGAGAGCTGGGCAGTAGTAGAGCATAGCTTTACTTTGAAGCAGCACATTAGTTAGTGTGCCTTTCCGGTGATGGAAAAGGAATCCATTGTGATTGGATTGCTTTTGGTCTAGTGGTTTGGCTGCACTATTCACTTTACTTGGAGGCAACCTTAACTTCTCCACACTTTAATAAATTTATATACAGCCAGAACTCATAGACAGTCAAAATCCACGCTACTCCCTGTTCTAACCGTATCTGTAGAAAATAGTTGATCTTTTTCCTTTGGCAGAGAGTCATGTGCTACTGCTTTACCAGATAAGGCATCAGCTTAGGAAACAAAATAAAGTTAAAGGTGATCTAAAGACTCTTCTTGTTTTTTAAACTTTTTCAAACCCTAGCATCTACTTATTTTCTTCACTGAGAAAAAAAAACAAGAGCCATAATAATGACAGAATGCTAAAAATGCATTGGCCTAGGAGATACGTCCCAAGAAAATAACTTCTAAAACATACTTTTTTGTTTCCTATACTTCTGAGGCCTTCATCTGTGAAGACTACTTCTAGAAGGATCTGGAAAGAGAGCTCTCAGAGAAATTCTAAGGGACACCTAAAATGCTTTGGAAAACTCTACTTGCTGTGTCTGGTTATGGAACAAGATGGCAGCCTCCCTGCACAAGAGTCACAAAATGAGTAATCAGGACACAAATTTCTATTCACTTGCTGGTAAAAGTCAAACGAAAATGATTTTAGATGCTATACCTTCATGACTGGTAGATTCAGTCAAGAAGAAGAAGAAGAAGAAGAAGAAGGAGAAGGAGAAGGAGAAGGAGAAGGAGAAGGAGAAGGAGAAGAAGAAGAAGAAGAAGAAGACGAAGAAGAAGAAGGTGGTCACGAAATAAAAAGGTCTCTAGAGAAAACGCAAGCATGATTGTAGAGATCAAAGAAGAAATACAGATTATAAAAGCAAGCAGGGATGAACCTTGAAAACATAGTAAGTGAAATGAGATGAGCCTAATACAAAAGGACAATTATTGTAGAATTTCATTTGTATGTGGTACCTAGAATGGACAAATTCATAGACAGAAAGTAGAATAGAAGTTACCAGGAGCTGGGATGAGGGGAAATAGGAAATTACTCTTAATGGGTATAGAACTTCTATTTGGGATGATGAAATAGCTCTGGAAATGGATAGCACAACATTGTAAATGTACTTAATGTCACTTAATTGCACACTTTCAAAAGGTTGAAAGAATAAGCTTTATGTTATATAAATGTTACCACAGTGAAATGAAAACAAGCAAATACAAACAGCAAATCCTTGGCAGAAAGCGACTGTCAAATGATGCCAACATGTCACAAACCTGCAAAAAAATAAAAAACACAAATTTTCAGAGGAACTAACAGAAGAAGGAATCAACTAGATTTTCATATGCAAGAATCCCGTGATTCAGAGATCTTTAGAAACATTGTAAACGCTCAGCATCTAGCAGTAAGCAGTGATTCCTGAATGCACTCCAGGATCACAGCAGAGGACCCACTTTTGTTAGTAAACAACTCTGAAAAGATGCCTCTACTGTATGGATTAACACAGAGTCTCCTCAAAGGTGGTCTGAGACCAGCAGCAACAGCATCTCCAGGGAAAAACTAGAAATGCACATACCTGAGCCCTACCCCAGACCTACTGCAACAGAGACTCTGGGAGGAGGGCAAGTGATCCTGTCTTTAACAACCTCCAGGTGATCCTGGCGCTAGGTAAAGTTGGGGATCCACCAGTCAGGAGAGAATTCACAGAGAGGTCCTTAGCAAGGCCTGCAGGTGGTTAACCAGACCGTGCTGGCCCAAGGGAGAACCTCAGGCAGTCTCTCTGGAAGGGAGGAACAGCCCTAAAGCCCAAAGGGGAGGGCATGCTTCTCTTTTCCAGGAGGGTTTATTATTTGACTCCAGGAAGCACTTATCTGTTGCTAGTGTTAGTAAACCGGGGCTTTAGAGAAATCTGAGGAGTGATTCCGAGCAGGAAACAGCATGGAGACTCTTCCTGCTTTCAGAGTGTCTGCTTCCTGCCCCCTTCCTCTGTGCGTCTTACTGGGAACATATACGTAATTTATGATGTTGATTTCTTCCAATCTTTCAGAGTTATATTCATATCTTGCCACTCTCAAGAAGACTTTTCAAGTTAGGCCTACCTTCTAGCACTCTTCAAGTATTTCTGTAACAAAATGATTCAGTTGGAGATGAAATGAGTCTCACAAGATGTGTTTTCTTTCTCTTCTTCTTCCCCCCCCCTTTTTTTTGGTCTTTGTTCTTTTTGTCTTGAAATATCTGGGAACAATATAAGCTGGTAGTAAAACTCCCTGTCCATGCTTATAATAAGATATAAAGACCTGTTAACCTCAATGTACTATCAAATGTTACATTTTTTTATCCATGTGCATATAGTTCTTTTAGAATATCAAATTTAATGAATACTAACATTTTTCCTTTGTGTCAAAACCATTGTCACTTTTCTCTAATTAATTACACTTGCTTAAGCCCCTCTCCTGCTGCCTGCCTGCTTCCAGGACTGGTGAATAGCCAGTGTGCAGAAGCCACAGGGTCCAGCACTTTTTCTTCAATCAGAACCTACTTCCCAAATCATCATCTAACCCATGTTACTTCCTGGCCTCCTGAACTGTGGTCTTGTCATTTCTTTGGAAGCACAAACCAGTTTCCGATTTGACATTTGTATTTTTCTTTGGCATTAACCTCTTGTTATAATTTGCATTGGTCCCTTGAATTATATCCACTTCCGGAAGCTCTGGGTAACAGCTGGGCAGGACCAAGCAAGCAGCCCATCAAGGTAATATTCCCACCAGTCATCTCAAAGACAGCTAGGTGAATGGGGCCATATTTAGAAATATTAAAATTAGAGCTGGGCGTGGTGGCACACGCTCATAATCCTAGTACTTGGGAAGCCGAGACAGGATTGCAGGTTCAAGGACAGCCTCAGCAATTTAGTGAGGCTCTCAGCAACCTAGTGAGACCCTGTTTCCAAATAAGAAATTTTAAAAAAATCTATCTGGGGGTGTAGCTCAGAGGTAGAATGCCTCTGGGTTCAATTCCCAGTACCACACACAAAAAAAAGATATATAACAAGTAAAAGTGGTTAAATAGAAGTGTCCCATATGAGCTGGGTGTGGTGATGCATGTTTGTAATTCCAGTACTTGGGAGGTTGAGACAGGAGGATTCGGGTTCGCGGCTAGCCTCAGCTACTTAGTGAGGCCTTCTGCAACTTAGTGAGACCCTGTTTCAAAATAAAGAATAAAAAATAGGGTTGGGGGTATAGCTCGGAGGTAGAATGCCCCTATGTTCAATGCCCAGTACTGCAAAAAGAAAGAAAGAAAGAAAGAAGTGTCCCATATGATTTAAGTAATACTTTCTGCAAAAATAAAAATGCACATTTTTATTCCCTACTGGTGCTTGCTAATGCCTAAACTCTGAATGTAACCTCCAAGCCACCTATCTAAGAACCAGTGATTTTGGAATTTATTTCTAATGGGAAAGATAGACCACAATACTCTAATGAGACCTCTTTTAAGGCTTAGAGGATTGTTGAACCATTGAAATTTAGAAGGCAGAAAATGTAATTTCTAAAACTTTGATAGAAAGGAACATTATTTTTAAGAAATCATAAAAATATGCATTGACTCTTAGAGTCTCAAGGAAATAAGGTAGCCTGAATAAAGAGGATTAACCGGTGAGCCAATGGAAAATCTACTAATACACTTCGCTATCTTTCCTATTTTATTTTCATTTAACCTTCTTGTAGTCTATGTTTGTGGAAAAACTAGAGGTTATATTTGCAAGAGGAAAATTTTTTTGTCCCCATTACTGGAGGTAGGAGCCAATACTTCAGTTCTATATATTATTAAAGTATTTAAGTTTTTGAGTAGTTCCAATCAATTCAATAGTAAAGTAATGGTGACCAAGGGTGGGGGGACCACCAATAATAATGACTTGGTAATGTTAGGCTAATTGAAGTAACCAAAAAATCCCAAATCATAGTTGTGCAATAAAATCAAGCTTTATTGATGTTCACACAAAATCCAATCCAATACCATCCAGGAGCTCACCTAGAAAGTTCTCCTTTGATAGTGATTCAGAAATCCAAGTTCCTAAGCCAAGCATGGTGGCACATGCCTATAATCCCAGTACTTGGGAGGCTGAGACAGGAAGGTCACAGGTTCGAGGATAGCCTCAGCAAGTAGTGAGACTCTCATCAACCTAGTGAGACCCTGTTTTAAAAATAGAAATAAAATAGGGCTGGGGGTGTAGCTCAGAGGTAGAATGACCTTGGGTTCAATCCCTAGTACCACCAAAAAAAAAAAAGAAGAAGAAAAGAAAAGAAATTCAAGTTCCTTACATATTGCAGCTATACCATTACCAAGGTTGGTGCTGCAGGGGTAGAAGAAGAAGATTCAGGAGACACATTGGTTTCACTGTCTTGACCCAGAGATGTCACTTTGATTGGCCAAAGCTTGTCACATAACTAATGGCAAGGTAGACTGTTACATATGGAAAAGCACAAGAAAATTGGGTGAGTCCGAAGAGCCTTTCCCACAGCAGTAACTCTTTCTTGATGAAAGCTATTTGTATCCCAAGCACTGCACTAATTAATTTATGTGTTATCGCAAATCTTCCAAACAACCTCTCAAGATACATTAATTTCACATAATAAATTAGCAAACCAAGGCTCTCAAAAATTAACTAATTTACCTGTAATTATTTCTGATTCTCACAGAAACCCTTAAAGGTATGTATGATTAACTCCAATTTACAATTGAGGCTCATAAACATAAACTAATTTTCCAAAAGTCAAATGGCAATAATAGGATTTGCACTGTAAAATCAGCCCATCTATTTGTTTCTCCCATGCCACATACCAAGTACAATGACAGGCCCTGGGGATCCCATAAACAGAAAGAAGCATGGAGAAGCAGGAAGAGAGGTCTACTAACGTGACACCAGACACTGTCATTAGTACCATGGCTCTGGTGGCTTGAGGGAGTGTTCACACCTGGACTAGGGATATAAAAAACAATATTAAAAAAAAAAGGCTGGGCGTGGTGGCGCACGCTTGTAATCCCAGTACTTTGGGAGGCGGAGACTGGAGGATCCGGGTTCGCGGCCAGCCTCAGCTCTCTCTCTCTCTCTCTCTCTCCCTCTCTCTCTCTCTCTCTCTCTCCTTAGTGAGGCCCTCCGCAACTTCGTGAGACCTGGTTTCAAAATAAAGTATAAAAAATAGGGCCGGGGGTGTAGCGCGGAGGTAGAACTCCCCTGCGTTCAATCCCCGGTACCGCAAAAAAACAAACAAAAAAAACCCTCCCAAATAAAAAAACAAAGCAAAATCAGACACTTGGTCAGTTTTCTGTAAAGCTAATAGAGTAGAATGTTTAAAATCCACAGGCATCTTCCAAGACCCTGGGTGGGGCCCTAGCAACGTATTCAGAGGATATTTCTATAATATATGTGAAAAGTGAGACCATTTTAGCAGCAATCCGTTAAGACCGCTGTTTCTTTCCACTCCTGCATCATGTTGCTTACCCTTTCATATTGGTAGTAGGAAACTGCCTTTAGGTATTTTTAAGCTCCAACTACAGGGAAATTGATTAGAGTACACACTTAGTTTGGCCTTAATGTGATGTAGTCATGTGAGTCACTGTCTCTCTATCATATAAATAAGTTATTGTAGCCAACCTGGGGTAAGGAATGACTTTCGGGAATGTCACTAACGTCCACTGTGCTGATGCACCTGGCCTCAAGAAAAGGAGAGCTGGGGGATGTGCTGTGATGCGAAATGTCTGTCCCATGGCACCCAGCAACAGAAATATATGGGTGAAGGTGGGAACAGAAGCTAGCCTGTAAAATTCTCCCAATCATCAGAAGTGTAAAATTGCGTACAGATGATACACTCTCCATAAATGTGTAGTCAAAGTAGAAGTTCTGTTTCTGTCGGGAATAAACTCAACAATGCTGCATGTACAATTAATTTTTTAATTTTTTTTTTTTTTTTTGCGGTACTGGGGATGGAACCCAGGGGCATTCTACCTCCAAGCTACACCCCCAGCCCTATTTTTTATTTTGAAACAGGGTCTCACTAAGTTGCAGAGGGCCTCACTAAGTAGTTGAGGCTGACCAGGAACCCGGATCCAATTAGAAACCCATTATAATTACAATTTCTGGCCGGGCGTGGTGGCACACGCAAGCTTGTAATCCCAGTACTTGGGAAGCTGAGACAGGAGGATGGCAGGTTCATGGCCAGCCTCGGCTACTTAGTGAGGCCCTTCACAACTTAGTGAAACACTGTTTCAAAAATAAAGAATAAAAAATAGGGCTGGGGGTATAGCTCGGAGGTAGAATGCCCCTGGGTTCAATCCCCAGAACCACAAAATAAAATAATAATAATAATCATCATCATCATCATCATTACAATTTCTGTGTTTAGAGAAGTACATACACAAACTTATATGTGAATGTAACTTTTAGATGTTGCCCAAATTTGACAATAATCTTTAATTTTACATGACCCAAATGGACTATGAGAATAAAAGAAACATTTATAAGCTCTTAACAATAAAAATAAATTTCAATCAATCATGCAAATGAGATTAAAGTATTCTCTACATAAAATTTAAAAATGTTTGGTATATTAAGAGTAATCAAAGAGCATACATCCAAAAGTATTAGGAAAAGATCAGTTTAATTTCAGGAATTTAATTTGCAGCATTTGTTAGCTCTTCTAAATTTGTGTGTGTGTGATTTCTTTTTCTAAATACAAGTCACCCTCATACCTACTTCTGTTCTTTTCCTTAATTAATCCCCCAATTATGTAAGCTTCAGGCCCCTCAAAACCAAGATCCACCCTTGTGTTGCCATGCATTGGCCAGCAAGATGCCCTTCTACATGATCTAGCAGAATTTCAGTTGGTCTAACATTTGAAAACTTAAAAAAAAAAGTAAAACAACAAAGGGTCTAAATGCCAATACTGTGGTTAGTTCACATGTCGGCCATTTCAAAGCAAAATAAGTTTTTAATGTTTTAAATTATTCATTGCAAGAGATAAGTACTTAATCGGCAATGACATGTGGATTTGAAATTCCATTGCCAAAGGTAAAGAATAAAGTTTCCAGATTGCTACTAGTTATATCTCAATGCAGATTATATTTATCAATCATGGGTACTATTCACCTTTAAAGGACACCAATGGCTCAGCTGGGCCAGGAAATAAAGGTCCTTGGGCAAAAGGACATTTATAAAACTGAGAAAGGCATCCCTCTGATCCACTCTACATAAAATGAAACAATCTAAATTCTCTGGGGAGAATTAGAGTTTCTATCTGGCACAAAGTGAAGTCACCCTCTTGTTAGTGGATATAGGATACCTTTAATCACCAAGACATGAAAAGAAATTGGATAGTGCACAGAAAAAGCAAAAAACCAACCACTCACAATTCACAATGCTAATTATTCGAAATTTAATAAATAATGTTCGTGCTCAATAAATGGCTGATGGATTTTTCTTTTTAAAACTGTTGCTATTACTGTCAAGATTTTCAAAAGTTCTGCTTGGCAAACAGAAATAGCATTTTTCATATTGAGTGTTTTTAATTGCATGAAGAAGAAAATGAGACCAAAATAAGACATTGTCCTTATCACTTTTTATCAGACTACCTCAAACATGTAACAGAGTTTACCTTGCTAACCCTTAAATTCTAGATAATTCTGAAGTAGTACCATTGTCCTTTATCTGGGCAACCTGTGGCTCAGGAAAATGAACCAATTTGTTGAAGGTAAATGGTGAATCGAGTAAAAAAATAAAAGAGGAGAGGGCAATCGAAATTAGAATCCTGAGCACAAATTCCTAGACTAATCCAGTCCAGAAAGCTTCTTCCTAAAATATATTATTCAGTTTCTTCTTAAGAATTCACTAAGCCTTGTTTTCAATAAACTCATATAATTCCAGAGACAGTTTAATGGTCAAATGAATCATTTAAGTGGCTCTAATTATATTCAAATGGTTCTAAATATATTGTGAACAACAGATAAGTTTGAGGAATTTTATTCACAGACTAAGTACAGAAACATAGAAACATAAATCAATGGAGAATGTGTTTATGATAGAATATCCTTCTCATATAAAAATAGTTCTATTCATACTTTGCATCTCCTCCAAATTCTATTTCACTCAAATTCTGAGAAACCAGGGGTGGGGGATGGGAGTAAATCTAAACTAGATGGATAATATTGCAGAATTTTTTTTAAATCTAGCAGGGATTTTAGATATCATCTCATTAGCCTTCAACATTGTGATTCTATAGACCCTGGTGTTTGAATGACTAGTCTGAGATAGTCATTTAGTTAGAGGAGAAGTTAGAACCTAAAACCAAATCTCTCCATCCCTCATCCCTACCTCCCCAGGACCAACACATATCACACTGTTTCTTCCTAATCCTCTACCTACTCCCCAAAACAGATAAATAATTTTTACAGTGGGTGACCACATTAGAAAATAGTCCCAAGGTTACATAGGTAGAATTCAGAAAGCTGAGCCAGGCGTGGTGGTGCACGCTTGTAATCCCAGTACTTGGGAGGTGGAGACCGGAGGATCAGGGTTCCCGGCCAGCCTCAGCTACTTAGTCAGGCTCTCTGCAACTTAGTGAGACCTGGTTTCAAAATAAAGAATAAAAAAATAGGGTTGGGGTGCAGCTCGGAGGTAGAATGCCCCTGGGTTCAATCCCCAATACCACAAAAAAAAAGAATTCAGAAAGCTTAGATTTTATTTTTTTTAATCGAGCAAAATAAAACTAATAATCCTGAAAGATAGGCATTGGAAATGTTATTTGGCTTTTAAGGTTAAGAATTGGTGAGAGCAGCCGGGCGTGGTGGCACACGCTTGTAATCTCAGTCCTTGGGAGGCTGAGACAGGAGGATCGCAGGTTCACAGCCAGCCTCAACTACTTAGTGAGGCCCTCCGCAACTTAGTGAGACCCTGTTTCCAAATAAAAAATAAAAAAAATAGGGCTGGGGGTGGAGCTTGGAGGTAGAATGCCTCTGGGTTCAATCCCCAGTACCACAAAAGAAAAAAAAAGAATTGGTGAGAACAAAGTGTTAAAAGAGAAAAGGAAAGGAAAGAGGGAACTATACAGAACTGTACAGTCAGTAACCCCATTGTGAGCCACGTGCTGGACGTGAAGGGAGAGGAAGTGAACGGCTTTGAAGTGCAGCTGCCCCACTCCCTGCTGTTTCCACCCAAACCCAACCACTTTTCCACCAGGACCCGACACATGTGTGGTGACACATGGAAACAGAATGAGCTCATGAACCCAGGGGAACAGAGAGCCCGGCATTCCCAGAACAGCACCCTGGAAGCACTGGGCCACGCCCAGCCTCCACCCCAATGGATGGTACATGAGGAAGGAGACCCAGCGATGGAAAAATCCACTTCCGAGCAGAAAAGAAAGCCAACAGCAACACAGACACCTGACTGCCATTGATTAATAATGCTGGCAAAAATCATTTTATCTAAAACTGGTCTAACTGGAAAATGTCTTTATTCATTCAGGTCATAACAAGGAACTCTTTTGGCAAAATGAAAGACAGTGGTACCCAAAACCAATAATCAATCAAGATTAACTGAGAGGGGCATACCATGTAACATGAGACTAGAGAGAGAGGAGTGGCTGATTTTGTAGGTCTTATCATGTTAGCGAAAGAAAATCTTCCATCCGAAGACAGGTCATGACAAAGCTCACTTCATACAATGGAAGGAAGGCTTCTTTTCTTGTTCCATGTTTGTATGCTTCTGACACTGCAGTATTAACATGTTAAATTGAATCTTTAACCATTGGGATGTGAACCACATCACCGGGAAGGCCAGGCTCAGTGGATGGACTTAAGAGAGTTGGTTACTGCAGTGTTCTTGGTAATTTGGTTTTGTGATATATGCTTCTTCTCCTAGGTATTAAGGTCTGTTTTGAATTAAAGTCTGCAGCACGCTCAGAGCTGTAAGTATAACTGAAAGGATTTGTCAGTAGCCGATGGCCAAAGGCTTCTTTTGTAATTTGCGGCATACAGCTTATCCACTTAATTACTTACTCAGGTGATAAGCATTTTTGTCTTGGTGCACCTGATGCCAAGCACCATGCTAGGTATAGATACAAAATGTGACCTACTTTCAAGGCCTATTTCTGCCAAGTATTTATATTGAAATGGGGCATGATATTTGACTCCTCTGAGTCCCTATTTCCTCTTAGGTTTATTATAAGAACTGAATGACATTTTTATGTAAAACATCTAATAAATACTAGCTTTTCAATGACAGTCTCAGTCTTTGAGTGGGTCAGTTTGAAGATATAAACATGTATATAAATAACTAAAATGCAATCGATTTGCTACAATAGAGTGCGTACAATGCAACATGAGAGAAAGGAGTAGCCCACTCTGTCTTGGGTGAGGTTGGGGGGACGTTATCAATGAAGTGTCAGAGAGAAGGTAACTCTGAAGGAAGAGTACAGAGGAGCAGGGAAAGACACACACAAGAACCAAGGCTGAATCCACCAGATCTCTCTGGAAAGTGATAACCCCTTCCTGTAGCAGCAGAAAAGTTGATCCCTTATGGCCAGAAATGCTCCTGTTCCTAGAATCTGGAATTTGCTGGGGTGTAGAACATTTCAGCTTCAACCTCCACCCCCCCCACACACACACTGACTGCATGTTGCATGTACTAAGGGACCTGATCGCCCCAAGACTGTGGTTTAGGAAAAGGAGAGGGTAAAATCAACAGATGAGTCATAGAGGAAGCAGAGGGGGAAATTACTCAATAAACCTAGAGTTAAAAAAATAAAATAGCCAGGTGTGGTGACTCATGCCTGTAATCCCAGTACTTGGAAGGCTGACACAGGAGGATCTCTAGTTTTCAGCCAGCCTCAACAAATTAATGAGGCCTTCAGCAAGTTAGTGAGACCCTGTTTCAAAATGAAAGATAAAATAAGTCTGAGAGTATAGCTAAGAGGTAGAATGTCCCTGGGTTCAAGCCCCAGTACCAACACGCACACACACACACACACACACACACACACACAACACACACACAGACATAATATGCTTAGGGTACTTAATATACATCCTACTAGTAGTTTTCTACGAGTAAAAATCTCCCGATAGAAAACTAGTCACCAAAATGTTTGGAAAGGCTATTCTAACGTGTAAGGAGAATATTCTCTCGTGGTAGGGCAATATGTTTATCGCTAATGAGGTAAAGACCTAGTATGAAGACAGCAAATAGAAAGTGTTATTTCCCCCTCCCCCACCAAAGCAGGAATAATCAATCAATCATGGCATGTTGTCCCATTGAGCCCAGAATCAACCTCAGAATCTTGGCCTTTACTGTCTCCCCTCAACTAGTAGCTCTATAGAGAATATGAGAAAAAACACTACAAAGAACATGATACTGGGAAGACAGAAAGGTCAGTGTTGCCGTTTCATTGGTTTGATTAAGAGAATAATATAGTTGGGCATGGTAGTACACACCTGTAATCCTGGCACTGGGGAGGCTGAGACAAGAGGGTCACAGGTTTGAAGACAGCCTCAGCAATGTAGCTAGACTATCAGCAATCTAGCAAGACCCTGTTTCAAAACAACAAATAAAAATTTTAGATTATTTCAATGTTTAGCCAACTATCAGACATAAGTTTTATTTAGTCTTATAACCATTTGTTAGTCGTATGGTTCTCCAGGTAGAAGAGATGGTTCAGATGGGCTGACATCATCAAAATGTCCACATTGGATGACAAATAGTACCCCTGACTTGAAGAACTGACTGTTTTTAGCCAGGTGTGGTGGTGCACGCCTGTAATCCCAGTAATTGGGAGGCTGAGACAAGAGGATTGCAGGTTCACAGCCAACCTGAGCAACTTAGTGAGGCCCTCCGCAACTTAGTGAGACCCTATTTCAAAATTTAAAAAATAAAATAGGGCTGAGGGTTTAGCTTGGAGATAGAATGCCCCTGGGTTCAATCCCTAGTACCATTTAAAAAATGACTCTTTTTAGTGAATATGATTGTCAATAAAGCAGGACAAGAACTTGGCTAACTTTATCTAAGTAAGTCATCCAGACAGATGACTGGCTAGCTGAAACTCTTCATCACCAGCATAATATTTCTCTGTGATAATTTATTTAATTTTATTTTTTGTGGCACCATGAATTGAACCCAGGGGCACTCTACCACTGAGCTACACCCCCAGCCCTATTTTATTTTTTTAATTCCAAACAGGATCTCCCTAAGTTGCTAAGACTGGTCTCAAACCTGTGATCCTCTTTTCTCAGACTCCTAAGTACTGGGATTACAAGAGTGTGCCACTGTGCCCAGTTTTTTAAATTTTATTTTATTTTATTTTTTGGTACTGGGGATTGAACTAGGGGCATTCTGCCTCTAAGATACACCCCAGCCCTTTTTACTTTTGTTTTGAAATAGAATCTTGCTAACTTGCTGAGGTTGGCCTTGAACCCGTGATCCTCCTGGCTCAGCCTCCCAGATACTGGGATTACAGGCACGTGCCACTGTGCTCAGTTGTCATTTGATTTTTCCCACAAACTTCTGTGACTTAAGACTAGTGATATAATTTAAAACATAAAGACTATTTACCTAGATGGAATCTGAGAACGGGAAGTCTCTAAATCTTCACTAAAATTAATAGGAAGATGGATTTGGGCTAGGCATGGGGCCTGTTTTACTAAATTATTACTATTAGTTTTGGTGCTGGGGATTGATCCCAGGGCCTTCCCGTGCATGCTAGGCAAGCACTCTACCACTGAGACACATCCCCAGCCCAGCATATCTCATTAAATGGAGAAGAATGTATTTACTGGTATAGCCTTCTATGATCAGAGTATGTTGGATATGAAGAAAGGATGAGGAGAGACGCCCAAATTCACCCTCTGTGGAAGATCTTGTTGACATGAAAAACTGACTTGGTTGACAAAATGGTTAGTTGCACATTTCCCTGCCAAAGAAACAGACACCTACTCTGAAAATTTCCCATTGAACTCCATTCATCTACTTTTGGAAGACAGCCACATTTAAAGCTCAGGAGTAGGGTCTCTTGGGGGCCCTTAATACAATGTACAACACTTCTCTTTCATCTAGTGAACTCTAATGATTAAAATCTTGGATTTCACCATTCATCAGGGCCTGGCCAGGTACCCTTGTTATGTGATTTTTAAGGGGGCTGGGGCTGTAGTTTTCCTTCAAAACCCTCTCTGCTATTATCCTCAATATTTGTGTGACTGTCTGCTCAACATCTGAATTCTTAACACTGGCACCTCCCATCACCTTCCAATTTTCCACTCGTTAGCCAAATATGGATGGCAGGCAATAGGTTTCACAATTATCACACTGAATATTCAGCAGTATACGGAGAGCTAACATTTCAACTTGCAGCAGACGTAAACAAGAATGACGATGCACTTGAGGGCATGTGCTTGGAATGCAGATGGGCTGACAGTCTGCAGACACCGTGGAAAGCAGAGGAAGGTGCTCAGCTTAGGCTGCAGTCACTGCAGAAGATTATAAACATCCTTGCTCATGCCAGAACCTCCCGGGTAACAGAGCCACAGGAGACAGCTCAGTGGAAAAGGCTGCATGGCTTCAGCGCTAATAACCTGAACCTGGAGAAGGGCAATTAGCTCCAGGCTGTGGGCTCCAGGGCATGTTTTTGGTCACCTTGCAACAGGAGCCTTTCTCCTGTGGTCCAAAGCAACCTGCACCACTGGGCCATCCGGACTCCCTCCTTCCCCAGGAAGAATCACATTTCTCTTTTCCTGTCTCAAACTAGAACACATTAAGCAATTTTCTCTTGATCATTTAGCCATTTTTGGTGACTTTTTATAAATGCCTTTGTGCTTGTTCTTGGGGTATGGAAATCAGAAGTAGAATAAGTAATGAACTGCCCTAGGACAAAAGAGAACTAAATTTTAATCCTAACTCTGCTACTACCTGGCTTTCGTCTTTGGGATAGTCACATTTCTGGGTCTCTTTCTTCAGCTGTTAAGGGAGCCATCTGCTCCCTTAAGGGTTTGGTTTGGTTTTTACCTGGGGTGGACCCTCTAGGACACAGTTTTTCAAACTGGGTTTGCAACCCATTTGTTGGTCATAAAATCAATGTTTGGAAGCCAGGCATGGTGGCGCACGCTTGTAATCCTAGTACTTGGGAGGCTGAGACCGGAGGATCCGGGTTCACAGCCAGCCTCAGCTAATTAGTGAGGCCCTCCGCAACTTCGTGAGACCCGGTTTCAAAATAAAATATAAAAAATATGTTTTCATTAATATGCTCAACCTAGGTAGTAGTGGGGACACAAAAGGGTCTCCAATGACAACAGAGAACCCTCAGAGGTGCAAGGGAAGGGATACAAGAGAAGGGGAAGGGCAAGAAAGAAGTGAATCTATGGAATTACTGTCATAAACAATGTGTACATATGAGATTATACCAACATCATTCTCAGTGCTACATGTGGGGAGAAGGAGGGGGGAGGGACACCAAGAGCTGTGTGCATGTATGTTAACACCAAACTGATACTCATTGTGATGTGAGATTACAATGCACCAATAAAAACATATTTTAAAAAAATAGGGCTGGGGTGTAGCTCAGAGGTAGAATGCCCCTAGGTTCTATCCCCGGTACCGCAAAAAAAAAAAAAAAATCAATGTTTGGAATGGAATGGAATACGTATGAGCACACTGAACAGAACAAGAGTTTGTTCTGTAAACTTTTGTCATAGCTGTGTCTGCATCTATAAGCTGGGTGTTAACTGCATTTTTTATTGTGGATGGAAGTAAAAATGTTTTTAAAACTCTGCTGTACAAATAAAGAGAGGCAGGAAACAAACTAGTGATTGTATGGGGCTGGGAGTAGCAGCAGGTAGTGACTGTAAATGGAGTTAAGATTTCTTTTTTTTTTTTTTTTTTTGTGGTACTGGGGATTGAACCCAGGGGCGCTCTGCCTCTGAGCTCCACGCCCAGCCTGACTTTTTATTTATTTTGGAACATGGTCTCACTAAGTTGCAGAGGGCCTCACAAGTTACTAAAGCTGGCCACGAACCTGCGATCTTCCTGTCTCAGCCTCCCAAGTACTGGGATTACAAGTGTGTGCCACCATGTCGGGCTCAGACTGAGAATTTTTAAGTGAAGCGGCACTTTGGAGATAGGAAAAGGCAGTTCTGAGTATGAGGGATTTTTTTTGCAAGAGAGTGTGTTGAATTCTTGTGTGTGGGAAGTGAACTATCAGCCAACTACACTTAAGGAGGTTATAAGTTCCTTGAAGGCAAGGAACATGTCTAGTTTATCTAACAATGCTAAAAAAAGGTTGCATATAGTGTAGTATTTAAGGTTTGCTAAATTGCCGTGTGATTTTACACCACAAAATAGTTGGTAATAAAAAAAAGATTGAATACAACCTAAATGTCCATCAAGAGGGGACTGGTTAAATAAATTGTTTCTTTCAAACCATTGTATTCATGAGGCTTGTTTACGTGTGCTTTTTATAAAAGGATCTCCAGAATATACTATTGAATGACAAGTAAGGTATAGAATATTCTCAATTAAGTAAAAAGTAAAGGAGGAGGGATGTTTTGTTTTGTTTTTAGACAATGACTCACTATTTTGGCTTTGTTGTCTAGATTGGCCTCAAACTCAAGATTCTCCTGCCTCAGCCTCTGGAGTAGCTTGGATCACAGGTGTGTGCCATGGTGCCCGGCCTATGGGAAGATTTTGTATATAATGTTCTTGAAGGATGCGGGAGATCTGTCAATGGTAAATGCCCCTAGGGAGTACAATTGAGAATTACAGGGGGAATGGAGAATTGCTTTCACTGTATATATACATTATTTAAATCTTTTTTAATCTTTTAATTTATAAGTTCATTAATTGTTTTAGGTTTTTTATTTATTTTTTATTACATTTACTGGTGCATTGTAGTTACACATTTTGGTGTCAGGGTATCAGAGGCGTGCATGCACACATTGCTCATTTAGCCCTCCCTCAAATCCCACCCCATTCCCTCCCCCTTCCCTCCTTTCCGTGCTCAGCATAGTGATCGACTCTGATAAGTTTGTTTATACACATCGTGTGCATTAGTGTATTTCCCTCTTCCCCCCTCCTGTCTCCCTCAGTTAGGTCGCCTTCTTTGCTCAACTAAAGTTGTCTCCTTCTTTGTCTGGAGTC
>PVJS01030834.1:0-23822 GCA_004027185.1 Glis glis | reverse complement strand
TACTTGGGAGGCTGAGACAGGAGGATCGCAGGTTCGCGGCCAGCCTCAGCTACTTAGTGAGGCCCTCTACAACTTAGTGAGATCCTGTTTCAAAATAAAGAATAAAAAATAGGGCTGGGGGTGTAGCTCAGAGGTAGAATGCCCCTGGGTTCAGTCCCCAGTACTGCAAAGTAAAATAAAATAAAATAAAATAAAATAAAGGGCTGGGGGTGTAGATTGGAGGTAGACTGCCCCTGGGTTCAATCCCCAGTACCACACACAAGGAAAATAAATCTATATTTATGAAGGTACAGTTCGTTTCCCTGGTTTTAAAAAATGGCATTCTTACCAGGTGCAGTAGTGCACAGCTATAATCCCAGTTACTTGGAGGTTAAGGCAGGAGAATTGCAAATTTAAGGCCAGCCTGGGCAACTTAGTGAGATCATGTCTCAATATAAAAAATAAAAAAGGAGCCAGGTGTGGTGGCATACGCTTGTAATCCCAGTACGTGGGAGGCTGAGACCGGAGGATCTGGGTTCGCGGCCAGCCTCAGCTACTTAGTGAGGCCCTGGGCAACTTAGGGAGACCCTGTCTCAAAATAAAGAATAAAAAATAGGGCTGGAGGGGTGTAGCTTGGAGGTAGAATGCCCCCCTGGGTTCAATCTCCAGTACTGCAAAAAAATATAAATAAATAAATAAATAAAAAAGGGCTGCCAGGCATGTTGGTGTATGCCTGTAATCCCAGTACTTGGGAGGCTGAGACAGGAGGATCACAGGTTCTAGGATAGCCTTAGCAACATAGCAAGATACTCAGCACCCTAGTGAGACCCTGTTTCAAAACAAAAAATAAAAAAAGGGGAGGCTGGGGGTGTAGCTCAGAGGTAGAATGCCCCTGGGTTCGATCTGCAGTACCAAAATAAATAAATAAAAAGGGCTGGGCTGGGGAGTCGAGCATGGTGACACATGGCTGTAATCCCCAGTACTTGGGAGGCTGACGCAGGATGCAGGTTCAAGGCCAGCCTTAGCAAATTATTGAGGCCCTCAGCAACTTAGTGAGACCCTGTTTCCAAATAAAAAAATAAAATAGGGCTGGCATGTAGCCCCAGACAAGAAAATGTTCAGAGAGGCCACATGATTGTGGCAGACCAGAGCCTGTTACCAGTTCTGAACTCTTTTTTAATAGAGCTTACTGCCAGGTTAAAGATGCTTGAGCCAGGCATGGTGGTGCACACCTATAATCCCAGGAATTGGGAGGAGACAGGAGGATCCCAGGTTCAAGACCAGCCTCATCAATTTAGCGAGACTCTCAGCAACTTAGCAAGACCCTGTTTCAAAGCAAAAAAGCAAAACAAAACAAAAAATAAAAGTAGTGCTGGGGATGTAGCTCAGAAGTAGAATGCCCCCGGGTTCAATCCCCAGTACCGGCAAAAAATATATATAAAAAGATGCCTGAGACTTGAAGGGTCAGAGTCCCAGTAGGAACCTCCTCCAAGGAGGCCCTTGGTCTCATGGGCTACCTAAGCTTTATCCTCTGCTTCTCGTTCCTCCCTAGATTTTTGGGTTTCTGGTCTGCATGGGGGTGATCCTGGCCATCGGCAATGCCATCTGGGAGCACGAGGTCGGGATGCGCTTCCAGGTCTACCTGCCCTGGGACGAGGCGGTGGACAGTGCCTTTTTCTCTGGCTTCCTCTCCTTCTGGTCCTACATCATCATCCTCAACACCGTTGTGCCCATTTCGCTGTATGTCAGGTATGTGCCTTTTCTGTCCTGGGGTCTCTCTCGGGACCTCAGGTGGTCCCTTGCTAAACTTTTCTATGAAGAAGAAATCCTTGAGAAGAATTGTGGAATCCTCTTCTTTCTGTATTGTGAATATTTTATGTTGTTTATCTTTGTGTGCAGTGAAAACTTTTTTTTTTTTTTTTTTGCGGTACCGGGGATTGAACCCAGGGGCGTTCTACCTCTGCGCTACACCCCCGGCCCTATTTTTTATACTTTATTTTGAAACTGGGTCTCACAAAGTTGGGGAGGGCCTCACTAAGTGGAGAGAGAGAGAGACAGAGAGAGAGCTGAGGCTGGCTGCGAACCCGGATCCTCCGGTCTCCGCCTCCCAAAGTACTGGGATTACAAGGGTGTGCCACCACGCCCGGCTCTAGTGTAAAATTTTTGCCACAGTTTCCTGGCATTTTGGATTGTATGAGAACAAAACCAGACTGATTTATTTAGCACCTATTTATCACATTCCTGTTATTTGCAAAGAATAATGCAAATAATAACCATGAATAAACTAGGAAGCTGGGTGTGGTGGTGGACACCTGTAATTCCATTACTTGGGAGTGGCTGAGACAGGAGGATCGCAGTTTTGAGGCTAGCCTCAGCAACTTAGCAAGACTCTGAGCAACCTAGCAAGACCCTGCTTCAAAACAAAACATAAGGGGTAGCTCAGAGGTAGAATGTCTCTGAGTTCAATGCCCAGTACCAAAAAACAAAATAAATAAAAAAGGAGCTGGGCATGGTGGCACATACCTATAATCCCAGTACTTGGGAGGCTGAGACAGGAGGATTGCAGGTTCAAGGCCAGCCTCAACTCAGTAAGGCCCTCAGCAACTCAGTGAGACCCTGTTTTAAAATCTAAAATAGGATGGGGTGTGGTGGCGCACACTTGTAATCCCAGTACTTGGGAGGCTGAGACAGGAGGATCTGGGTTCGCAGCCAGCCTCAGCTACTTAGTGAGGCCCTCCGCAACTTCTTGAGACCTAGTTTCAAAATAAAGGATAAAAAATAGGACCGGGAGTGTAGCTCGGAGGTAGAATGCCCCTGGGTTCAATCCCCAGTACTGCCAAAAAAAAAAAAAAAAACCTAAAATAATAAGCCGGGCATGGTGGCACTTGCTTGTAATCCCAGTACTTGGGAGGATCCCAGGTTTGCGGCCAGCCTCAGCTACTTAGTGAGGCCCGCAACTTAGAGACCCTGTTTCAAAATAAAGAATAAAAAATAGGGCTGGGGGTGTAGCTCGGAGGTCTAGCCCCTGGGTTCAATCCCCAGTACCGCAAAAAAAAAGTGTATATGTGTGTGTGTGTGCGTGTGTATGTATATATATACATTTTTGTATATATATACACACACATATATGTTTATATATATATACATATATAAAATCAGGAGCTGGGCGTGGTAGCTCATGCCTATAATCCCAGTACTTGGGAGGCTGAGACAGGAGAATTGCGGGTTTGAGGCCAGTTTCAGCAATTTAGCAAGGCCTCAGCAACTTAGCAAGACCCTGTTTCAAACTAAAAAGTAAAAAGGACTGGGGGTATAGGTTGGAGGTAGAATGCCTCTGGGTTCAACCTTCAATACCCCCCCAAAAAGCAACAACCTAAAGAATGTATTCTAAAAATGCGCAGGAGAATCGCAGGTTCAAGGACAGCCTCAGCAACTTAGTGTGACTCTCATCAACCTAGTGAGACCCTGTTTCAAAACAAAAAATAAAAAAAGGGCTGAGGGTATTGTTTGGAGGTAGAATGCCCCTGGGTTCAATCCCCAGTATCACCCCCCCAAAAAAAGAGTCTTAACCTGTGCAAAAGGTGTACAGTTGGGCTTTTGTAGAGCGCTAAGAGTAGAGTCAGACGGTTTTTGGTTAAGTCCTGTCTACCATTAGCTACGTGACTTCGGCAAATCCAGTCATTTGGGGCCTTTTGTGACTTCCCTTTCCCCTATAAAATAGGAACAATGGTACCTGTTTCACCTTCCTCATCAGGGTGTTTTGATATGAGATAATATATATGTGTGTGTGTGTGTGTGTGTGTGTGTGTGTGTGTGTGTGTGTGTACATACACACACACACACAGTTGCTGAGGCTGGCCACAAACCTATGATCACCACGCCAGGCAGAAAATTTAATTAATTAATTAGTTAATTAACTCATGGTACTGGGGATGGAACCCAGGGGCATTCTACCTCTGAGCTACATCCCAGCCCTATTTTATTAATTTTTTTTTTTTTTTTGCAGTACCGGGGATTGAACCCAGGGGGGTTCTACCTCCACGCTACACCCCTGGCCCTATTTTTTATACTTTATTTTGAAACCGGGTCTCACGAAGTTGCGGAGGGCCTCACTAAGTAGAGAGAGAGAAAGAGAGAGAGAGAGAGAGAGAAAGAAAGAGCTGAGGCTGGCCGTGAACCCGGATCCTCCGGTCTTCGCCTCCCAAAGTACTGGGATTACAAGCGTGCGCCACCACGCCCGGCTTATTTTATTATTTTTTTATTTTTAAATTTTTTTTGAGTGTGTATGGTGCTAGTTTGAAACAGGGTCTCACTAGGGTGATGAGGGTCTCACTACTTGCTGAGGCTGGCCTTGAACCTGTGATCCTCCTGTCTCAGCCTCCCAAGTACTGGGATTACAGGTATTCTCCACCACATCCAGCTGTTTCTTTTTTATTTTGCAATGGGGTCTCACTAAGTTGTGGAGGGCCTTTCTAAGTTCCTGAGACTGGCTGCGAACCTGCGATCCTCATGTCTCAGCCTTCCAAGTACTGGGGTTATAAGCGTGTACCACCATGCTGGGCTCAGAAAATATGTTTAAGTCGGGCGTAGTGGCGCATGCCTGTAATCCCAGTACTTGGGAGGTTGAGACAGAAGGATCGCAGGTTTGATGCCAGCCTCAGCAACTTAGTGAGACCCTCTGCAACTTAGTGAGACCCTGTTTCAAAATAAAGAATAAAAAATAGGGCTGGGGGTGTAGCTTGGAGATGGAATGTTCCTGGGTTCCAGCCCCAGTATTACAAAAAAAAAGAAGAAATATATTAAAAATATATTAAAAAATTAAATTACCATAGCTGGGCGTGGTGGCACACACCTGTTATCGCAGCTACTCAGGAGACTGAGGCAGGAGGATCGCAGTTTCTAGGCCAGACTAGGCAACTTAATGAGATCCTGTCTAGGCAACTTAATGAGGGTGTAGCTCAGTGATAGAGCACTCCTGGGTTCAATCCTCAGTGCTGAAAAAACATTACTAAACAAATATCGGTGGTAGCATACCTATTATTATCATCGCAACTCTGGTTCTACATTATTTGTTTTCTTGCTTACAACCTAATTTTGTTTCTGCATCTTTGGGCTTTGCTGTCTTTACTTTGTATCTAAGTTCCCTGGAAGCCCGTGGTGGCTGCCTGAGAGTTTCCTCTCTAAGTCTCATCAGGTTACAGTGTGTCATGGGGGCGGGTGGAGGAGCTTGACGAGCCGTGGGGGGCAGAGGTGATGACGGCATTTTTAGCTATCTCATTTTTTGCCTGGTAACAGGATCCTGATAGGAGCCTAGAGTAGGTCGGAAGCGGGGTTCCAGATACAGCCCATTGCTTGGCTGAAGTGAACCTGAGAACAGGGCCCATTCTGGAAATGCTGACAGTCCCTCTACCAAAGGAGCAGAGAAGCTGGGCGCAGTGCTGCACGCCTGTAATCCCAGTACTTGGGAGGCTGAAACAGGAGGATCGCAGGTTTGAAGCCAGCCTCAGCAACTTAGTGAGACCCTCAACAACTTAGCAAGACCCTGTTTCAAAATAAAAAGTAAAAAGGGCTGGGGGATAGCTCAGAAGTAGAATGCTCCTCAGTTCAATCTCCAGCAACCCCCCAAAAAAAATTAGCAGAGAAGGGGATGGGAGATGCGAAAGTACAGTTAACTTTGTATTGTCCCCACGTTCTCGAAGCCCCTAGGCTCTGCCACAGGTAAGGGTCAGCCAGCCGGCGCGGGGTGGGGGAGCGCGCGCCTGTGTTGGGCGGCGCGTGGGGCTGCGTGGCCTTCTCAGTTTTCTTTCCCCAGCACAGCCCCTTTGAGGAGGCGTCTGTGTGGCTGTGGCATGCACAGCACCCTCACTATTTCTTTTTTTCTCTCTCCCTTTCTTCTCGCACTTTCTCTTGTTTTTTCTGCATGGTTTCTGTATTATTAGCCCTGAGGTAAGAACCGGCTGAGTGCTTGTCTGCAGTCCCCTCCTGTCCTCCGCCTGTGCTGTCTGTCCTGCCCGCCCAGGCCCGTGCACCTCTTTGTCTGGAGAGCGTCGGAGGGTCGGGGCGGGGAGCGCCTTTCTCCCCTGCAGGCTCTCCTTGCCCCCTCCGCCCAGGTTCCCGTGTCCAGGTGTCCTCTCCGTTCTCGTCTCTCCCCAGGCGCAGGGCCTGCAGCCAAGGCCCGTGTGGGTGGGGCGCCTCTCCCCTTCCTCCCCAAGCCTCACCTCCTGTCCCCTGTGCAGTGTGGAGGTCATCCGTCTGGGCCACAGCTACTTCATCAACTGGGACAAGAAGATGTTCTGCATGAAGAAGCGAACGCCCGCAGAGGCCCGCACCACCACCCTGAACGAGGAGCTGGGCCAGGTGGAGTACATCTTCTCCGACAAGACGGGCACCCTCACCCAGAACATCATGGTCTTCAACAAGTGCTCCATCAACGGCCACAGCTACGGTAAGGCAGCACCGCCGGCGGGGGATGGTGGGGCTGGGCTCCACAGTCCTGGGAAGTTGGGTTTTGCTTCTTTCCTGGTTGGGTGCGAGGGGCCTTGAATGGGCGTGTTCTAAGCTGGGCGCTGTGGTGCACACCTGTGATCCCAGTACTTGGGGGCTGAAACAGGAGGATCACAGATTTGAGTCCAGTGCACAGTAACTTAGCGAGACCCTTTTTCAAAACAATACTTTTTTAAAAGGGCCGGGGGTAGCCAGGGGTAGTGGCACACTCCTATAATCCCAGTACTTGGGAAGCTGAGACAGGAGGATCGCAGGTTGGAGCAATTTAGTGAGGCCCTCAGCAATTTGGTGAGATCTTGTTTCAAAACAAAAAATAAAATAGGACTGGGGATGTAGCTCAGAGGTAGAATGCCCCTGGGTTCAATCCCCAGTATAAAACACACACACACACACACACACACCCATGCGCGCGCACGCACACACACACACACACACGTCTGTCCGGTACCCCATGCCAGGAAGCAGACGCTGAGTACTCCCTGTCCTCCCTGATGCCCTCCCCAGGCACAGGGGAGCTCCTTGGATGTTTAAAGTGAAGCCCCAGCTGCTGAGCTCTGGGCACCATGGCCCAGCTGGACCTTGGCTGCCCTGGTGGAGTACTAGACTCTCCCGTGTCACCTCTCAGGGCCCTTGTGAGTCTCTGGAATGTGACTGTGGTCTTCCCAGCGTGGCCCGTCGCCGGGGCCTTGTGGCTGAGCTGCTGGGATGGCTTGCGATGGTGTGCCTTGTGCAGGAGTGAGCTGTGCTGTAACTGCTCTGCACTAACCTGTACCTCGCGTGTCAGGCTCCGTCTGCTGTTCAGGCCTCGGGGTGCCAGGTGCTGTGGAGGCCCAGGAGCCCTGGCAGGGAGGTGAAGAGGGGGAGCGGCCCTGTGGGGAGAGGCGCTGGGAGGTCACAGAGGCAGGGATGGGGAGCAGCGTGCCCCATGACCTTCATGGCCAGGATCCAGCGTGCCTGTGCCCCCTGTCCCTTGAGTCAGCAGTGTGAGCATGGGTGACATCCACTCAATGATTAGGGCGAAGGGTTCCAGGTGCCTGCAGGGTCTGTGTTGAAGGCTGTCCCCCCTGCTTTAGAGACCTCCATCCCTAATGTCGCCTCTTCTTCTGTCCTGGCTGTGCGTAGGTGATGTGTTCGATGTCCTGGGACACAAAGCTGAATTGGGAGAGGTAAGACCAGTCTCCAAGCCAGGTGCAGTGTCGTACACCTGTAATCCCAGTACTTGGGAGGCTAAGACAGGAGGATTGCAGGTTTGAGGCCAGCCTCAGCAATTTAGTGAGACCCTGTTTCAAAATAAAATAGGGCTGGGGGTGTAGCTCAGAGGTAGAATGCCCCTGGGTTCAATCCTCCGCACCACACACACACACAAAAAAAAGATCTGGTTTCCATAATTACTCGGTGCCGGTTAAACACAGGGCACTTGACCCGTAATGCTGGTGTAGTTAGGTGAGCTGTGGTGTTTGGGCAGGAAGTGGAAACTGGTTGGAGAAATGGATGTTTTAAGGAAGAACTGGGGGCAGAAGAGGGAATCGCGGTGCACGGTGGGCAGGATCTCGGGCTCTGCTGAGGGGCGGGAGGGCAGGGACGGCCCCTCTCCTGGTATGCAGCCCAGCAACCCTGCCTTCCTGAGAGCCTCCTTCCTCTTCCAGAGGCCCGAACCCGTCAACTTCTCCTTTAATCCTCTGGCCGACAATAAGTTCTTGTTTTGGGACTCCAGCCTCTTGGAGGCTGTCAAGATGGGGGACCCCCACACGCATGAGTTCTTCCGCCTCCTTTCCCTGTGTCACACTGTCATGTCAGAAGAGAAGAACGAAGGTGAGCGGCGGAGCTGGCTTGCTGTCAGGCTGGGCTCCGCTCCGCCGCGCTGCTGGGCTGGGGCGCTGGGCATGTGGCTGAGAGCTAGGCCCCTTACGCCTCGTGTGCTCTTCCTCCCCACACAGGGGAGCTGTACTACAAAGCCCAGTCCCCAGACGAGGGGGCCCTGGTCACCGCGGCCAGGAACTTTGGTTTTGTGTTCCGCTCTCGCACACCCAAAACGATCACGGTGCACGAGCTGGGTTCAGCCATCACCTACCAGCTGCTCGCCATCCTGGACTTCAACAACATCCGCAAGCGGATGTCCGTCATCGGTGAGGCCGGGGCCGGGTGCGGGGTGGCGGGCCAGCGTGGGCCTCGAGTGGGTGAGGGGTGCTGGGGCACTCTGGTGGATGGATTTGGCTGGGGATCTTGGCCTGCCTGAATTTTTCTGGCACTTTCTCCCGCTGCCCCATTCATAGTGCGGAATCCAGAAGGGAAGATTCGACTCTACTGCAAAGGGGCGGACACCATCCTGCTCGACAGACTGCACCACTCCACGCAGGAGCTGCTCAACACCACCACCGACCACCTGAACGTAGGTGTGAGGGCAGGAGGCGGCTGTGCTTCTGCAGCCCTGGTGCTGGGGGAGGCCTGTGTGCTTGTGTGCTTGCTTTTTTTTTTTTTTTTTGGGTGGTGCTACATCCCTAGCCCTATTTTATTTTTTATTTTGAAACAGAGTGTCACTAAGTTGCTGAGACTGGCCTCAAACCTGTCATCCTCCTATCTCAGCCTCTCTAGTACTGGGATTACAGGTGTGTGCCACCACACCCAGTTCTTTGTGTGTTTTTGTTTTGTTTTATTGAATACACTTAAGATATACATAAGGTATACAACATGATATATACAAGGTGAAGTGATTACTACAGTCAGGCAATGTTAACACACCTACTGTTTCTTTTTTTTTTTTTTGCGGTACTAGGGATCGAACCCAGGGGCATTCTATCTCCAAGCTACACCCCCAGCCCTATTTTCTTTCTTTCTTTCTTTCTTTCTTTCTTTCTTTCTTTCTTTCTTTCTTTCTTTCTTTCTTTCTCTTTCTCTCTCTCTTTCTCTCTCTCTCTCTCTCTTTTTCTCTCTTTCTTTCTTTCTTTCTTTTTGGTTCCAGGGATTGAACCCAGGGGCGTTCTGCCTCCGCGCTACACCCCCGGCCCTATTTTTTATGCTTTATTTTGAAACCGGGTCTCACTTAAGTTGTGGAGGGCTTCACTAAGTGGAGAGAGAAAGAGAGAGAGCTGAGGCTGGCCGCGAACCCGGATCCTCCGGTCTCTGCCTCCCAAAGTACTGGGATTACAAGCGTGCGCCACCACGCCCGGCCTTTATTCTTTATTTTGAAATAGGGTCTCACTAAGTTGCAGAGGGCCTCACTAAGTAGCTGAGGCTGGTCGTGAACCCAGATCCTCCTGTCTCATCCTCCCAAGTACTGGGATTACAAGTGTGTGCCACTATGCCCGGCTATCATCTCTTGTAGTTACTTTTTTTTTGTGGTAAGAATACCTCAAATCTCTCCTAGCACTTTTTTTTTCCTTAATGGTACTGGGAATTGAACCCAGTGGAGCTCTACCACTGAGTTATATCCCCAGCTCTTTTTATTTTATTTTGTTTTATATTTTGGTACTGGGGATTGTACCCAGGGGCATTCTACCTCTGAGCTAAACACCCCCAGCCCTATTTTCTTTTTTAATTTTGAAACAGGGTCTTGCTAGGTTGACTAGGTTCCTGAGGTTGTCCTTGAACCTGTGATCCTCCTTTTCCAGCCTTCCAAGTATTGGGATTATAGGTGTGCCACCACACCTGGCTATCCCTAGCCCTATTTTATTTTCTAGTTTGAAACAGGGTCTTGCTAAGTTTCTAAGGCTGTCCTTGAACCTGCAATTCTACTGTCTCAGCCTCCCAGGTACTGAGATTATAGGAGTGTGCCACCAAGCCTGGCCCAGCCTTTTTTTTTTAATTTTGAGACTGAGTCTTGCTAAATTGCTGAGGCTGGCCTTGAACCTCTATCCTCCTGTCAGCTTCCCAAGTACTAGGATGATAGGCATGCACCTCCAAGCCCAGCCCTTTTTATTTTTTATCTTGAGACAGGGTCTTACTAAGATCCTGCCCAGGCTGACCTTGAACCTGCCTCAGCTTTCTGAGTCACTGGGATTCCAGGCAGGTGCCACGGTACTTGGCTTTAGCCGATTTTAATGGTTAGTCCTCGTGCTGTGAATTATCAGCTCTTTGGATTCACCGAGCGTGGCCTTCCTGACTCTGCCTCCAGGAGTACGCCGGGGAAGGGCTGAGGACCCTGGTACTGGCCTACAAGGATCTGGATGAAGAGTACTACGAGGAGTGGGCTGAGAGACGGCTACAAGCCAGCCTGGCCCAGGACAGCCGGGAGGACAGGCTGGCTAGCGTCTACGAGGAGGTGGAGAGCGACATGATGGTGAGGACGCAGGACGGGCCGAGGGTGGGCAGGGAGACCCATGCCTGCAGCCTTCGTGCCATGAGCCCGTGTGGTATTTTCAGCTGCTGGGTGCCACGGCCATTGAGGATAAGCTCCAGCAGGGGGTCCCCGAGACCATCGCCCTCCTGACCCTGGCCAACATCAAGATTTGGGTGCTAACCGGAGACAAGCAAGGTGAGAGCCCAGAGGCCACCGCATCTGGACAGTAGTCCCGTCGGCCCCTTGCATGGCGCTGTGGCCACCAGGCAGGAGAGCGCGCTGACCTTGTTGGGTGCCTGCCCGTAGCTCCTGCGTTCTCTCTTGGTAGAGACGGCCGTGAACATCGGCTACTCCTGCAAGATGCTGACGGACGACATGACAGAGGTGTTCATAGTCACCGGCCACACCGTCCTGGAGGTGCGAGAGGAGCTCAGGTAAGCAAGTGGCCTGAGGGGAGGGAGGCAGACACCCTGCGCCATGCCCGGGGGCGGGCAGGGGTTTCTGACCCTGTGGAAGCTTCCATCCCTACACCCCACTGCTGTCTCGGAAGAGCACAACCGTTCCATCCGCCTCCACAGGAAGGCCCGGGAGAAGATGATGGACTCGTCCCGCGCTGTCGGCAACGGCTTCGCCTGCCCGGAGAAGCTTTCTTCTGCCAAGCTCACGTCTGTCCTGGAGGCGGTGGCTGGGGAGTACGCCCTGGTTATCAATGGTCACAGCCTGGTAAGCGTCACTACCTTAGCCTGGGCGGTATCCTGCCAGAGAACAGCTTTTATGACTCGTTCTTGTTTCTCTTGACTTCAGAGGAGTGGTGGTCTTCAAGGGGACAGGGAGGAGCCGAGACCCTGGGGTCTCCCGGAATGACTGTGCCCCTCTCAGGTCTCTCTGTGTTCCAGGCCCACGCATTGGAGGCAGACATGGAGCTGGAGTTTCTGGAAACAGCGTGCGCCTGCAAAACCGTCATCTGCTGCCGGGTGACCCCCTTGCAGAAGGCACAAGTGGTAGAATTGGTGAAGAAGTACAAGAAGGCCGTGACTCTGGCTATTGGGGATGGGGCCAATGACGTCAGCATGATCAAAAGTGAGTGTGGGCCTAGCGTGGTGGTGTACGCCTGCAATCCCAGTCCTTGGGAGGCTGAGACAGGAGGATCACAGGTTCGAGGCCAGCCTCAGCAACTTAGTGAGGCCCTTTGCAACTTAGTGAGACCCTGTTTCAAAATAAAATAGTGCTGGGGATATAGCTCAGAGGTAGAATGCCCCTGGGTTCAACCCCCAGTACCACACACACACACACAAAAATGAGTGTGGACCCTGTGGGCAGATATCTGGGGAGGAGGGTGGGGTGATGCTTGCCGAGTTCTGGGCACCACGGAGGAGTTACAGGGAAGGGCACTGTAATTTGCTGGGATCTGAAGTGTGTGGCCATCTTCCCCTCTTGTCACCTCTTGTCTCTGCAGCGGCTCACATCGGCGTGGGCATCAGTGGGCAGGAAGGCATCCAGGCTGTCCTGGCCTCGGATTACTCCTTCTCGCAGTTCAAGTTCCTGCAGCGCCTCCTGCTGGTGCATGGACGCTGGTCCTACCTGCGCATGTGCAAGTTCCTCTGCTATTTCTTCTATAAGAACTTTGCTTTCACCATGGTCCACTTCTGGTTTGGCTTCTTCTGTGGCTTCTCTGCCCAGGTAGCGAGTGTTCCCTGTCCCCCGTGATGCATATCTGTAAACTCCTTAAGGGCAGAGATTACATCCGTCCTATTCAATGCCCAATCCTGTTCATGTACTTATTTTTATTTTTTGGTACAGGGACATTCTACCTCTGAGCTACACCCCCAGTCCTATTTTTTATTCTTTATTTTGAAGCAGGGTCTCACTAAGTTGCAGAGGGCCTCACTAAGTAGCTGAGGCTAGCTGCGAACCTGCAATCCTCCTATCTCAGCCTCCCAAGTACTGGGATTACAAGTGTGTGCCACCACACCCGGCTCAGGTTCAGGTATTTAAAATAATGTCTGTTAGCTGGATGTGGTGGCACACGCTTGTAATCCCAGTACTTGGGAGGATGAAGCAGGAGGATTGCAGGTTCGAGACCAGCCTCAGCTACTTAGTGAGACCCTCTGCAACTTAGTTGAGATCCTGTTTCCAAATAAAAAAGGGCTGGGGGTAAAGCGTGGAGGTAGAGTGCCCCTGGGTTCAATCCCCAGTACCAAAAAAAAGTGCGGGGTGTAAAACACCCTTGGGTTCAATCCCGGTACCACCAAGAATAATAATAATGATAATAATAAAGATGTGTCTGTTCAAAGGGTGGAGAGAGAGCTCAAGAAAATTCCTTGGGGTTCTTTGGATGTCACATTAGCTGTCTTCCTGTGCCTGACTGGTAGTGAAGGTGGGTTGCGTGCTCATTCCTGTCTTGTTCCGTTTTCTTCCAGACTGTGTACGACCAGTACTTCATCACCTTGTATAACATTGTGTACACCTCTCTCCCGGTCCTGGCTATGGGAGTCTTTGATCAGGTACGCGGGAGTTGGATGATCAAGTGGGATGGGGAAAACCAAGCCTGGGAATCCCAGCCACTTGGGAGGCTGAGGCAGGAGGATTGTAGTTTTATGGCCACTTGGGCATCTTAGGAAGAGCCTGTCTCAAAATGAAATTTTTTTTTTTTTCAGTACCGGGGATTGAACCCAGGGACGTTCTACCTCTGAGCTACACCCCCGGCCGTATTTTTTATACTTTATTTTAAAACCGGGTCTCACAAAGTTACGGAGGGCCTCCCTAAAGAGAGAGAGAGAGAGAGAGAGAGCGCGCGAGCTGAGGCTGGCCGCGAACCGGGATCTCCAGTCTCCGCCTCCCAAAGTACTGGGATTACACACGTGCGCCACCACGCCTGGCTTTCAAAATGAAATTTAAAAGGGGCAGGGGCTGTAGCTCAGTGGTAGCACATTTGCCTAGAATGCATGAGGCCCAGGTTCAATTTTCAGGACCACACACTCAAAGCAGGATGGGGAGGCCGGGCGTGGTGGCACATGCTTGTAATCTCAGTACTTGGGAGCCTGAGACAGGAAAATCACAGGTTCGTGGCCAGCCTCAGCTACTTAGTAAGGCCCTCCGCAACTTCGTGAGACCCGGTTTCAAAATAAAGAATAAAAAATAGGGCTGGAGGTGTAGCGCGGAGGTAGAACACCCCTGGGTTCAATCCCCGGTACCACACACACAAAAAAAAGAGCAGGATGGGGAGAAGAGCACTACCGTAGAGTGAGTCTGACTGATGGGGACTGTGACACCTGTGCACCGCCCGGGGTCACCAGGGGGCTCTTTGAGCTGGGGAGGGGAGGGAGGCACTCCTGCTTAGCTGCCTGGCCTGAAGTCCCCCTGGGTTGCTGGGTGTGGTGGATTACTCCTGTAATCTCAGTACTTGGGAGGCTGAGACAGGAGGATCTCGGGTTTGAGACTAACCTTGGCAATTTATCAAGGTCCTGTTTCAAAATAAAAAATTGGGTGGGGGTGTGGCTCAGGTAGAATGCCGCTGGGTTCAATCCCCAGTAAACCCCCCCCCCACACACACACACAAGATTGGGAGCTGCTGGCTTGAGATTGGGTCTCGCTGTCAGAGATGGCGGAAGGAGGGGTCAAGGTCTGTGCTTGCTGGTCCTGAGTCACCGTGGCAGCCTTTGAGGCTTCTTCGCCATATGGCCCTCCCCACCCAGGATGTCCCGGAGCAGCGGAGCATGGAGTACCCTAAGCTGTACGAGCCGGGCCAGCTGAACCTCCTCTTCAACAAGCGGGAGTTTTTCATCTGCATCGCCCAGGGCATCTACACCTCCGTGCTCATGTTCTTCATTCCCTACGGGGTGTTTGCCGAGGCCACCCGGGATGACGGCACCCAGCTGGCTGACTACCAGTCCTTTGCAGTCACCGTGGCCACGTCACTGGTCATCGTGGTCAGCGTGCAGGTACGAGGCAGCTCGGGAAGTGCTCTTTCCTCTGGAAGGAGTGAGCCCCAGCCCTCACGGCTGCCCTCAGCATCCCAGTTCTGTTCCCGGGAGGGGTGGGGGTGCTCCTGCCTGTGACGACGCCTGCTCTCTGCAGATCGGGCTGGATACAGGCTACTGGACGGCCATCAACCACTTCTTCATCTGGGGCAGCCTGGCTGTTTACTTCGCCATCCTCTTTGCCATGCATAGCAACGGGCTCTTTGACATGTTCCCGAACCAGTTCCGGTTTGTGGGTGAGTCCTTGTGGCTTCTCTCATCCGTGAGGAATCACAGCTGTTCTAGGACCAGCAGGATGGTTGCCAATGTGCACGTCACGAGTGTTTATCATCCACACTCTGTATGTGCCAGGTGGTCTGCAAGGTGTAGCTGACCCAGGCCCTTCCCCAAAGAGCTTCTGTACCCGTAAAAGTAATGTACAAGCCAGGCGCCGTTGCACCCGTCTGTAATCTCAGTACTTGGGAAGCTGAGACAGGAGGAGCGCAGGTTCGAGGCCAGTCTCTGCAATTTAGTGAGACCCTCAGCAACTTAGCAAGACCCTGTTTCCAAATAAAAAATAAAATAGGGCTGGGGGTATAGCTCAGAGGCAGAATGCCCCTGAGTTCAATCCCTAACACCAAAAAAAAAAAAAAAAAGAAAGAGAAAGAAAGATGCACAGCCCTGGTAGGCTGTGGAAGGTCAGAGTGTGGCAGGTTTCACAGTCACAGACACTGGGTGGCCAGGATTAGTCCTGCAGAGGAGGAGGCCTCTGTGAAGACGCCATTGTTTCTGGGGAATGGCAAGTGTTCCAGCTCAGTGGGCAAAACCTGCTCTGGAGAAGCCAAAGGAGGGAGGCTGGAGGGGCAGCCTCGGAGCTCTCAGAGTGACAGGAGTCTTCATTTATTTTGAGGAAGAGGGGCAAATGGCACCAAAAGACTGCTTTAGAAAGGCAAAAGGCTGGGCGTGGTGGCGCACGCTTGTAATCCCAGTACTTGGGAGGCGGAGACTGGAGGATCCGGGTTCGCGGCCAGCCTCAGCTACTTAGTGAGGCCCTCCGCAACTTCATGAGACCCGGTTTCAAAATAAAGTATAAAAATAGGGCCGGGGGTGTAGCTCGGAGGTAGAATTGCCCGGTATCGGGTTCAATCCCCGGTACCGCAAAAAAAATAGAAAGGCAAAGCTGGAGCCAGGCCCAGTGATGCGTGTCTGGAATCCCAGCAACTCAGGAGGCTGAGGCAGGAGGATGGCAAGTTCAAGGCCAGCCTGGGCAACAGAGTGAGACCTTGTCTTAAAATAAAAAATAAAAGCTGGGCATGGTGGCGTGCGCTTGTAATCCTAGTACTTGGCAGACTGAGACAGGAGGATCACAGGTTCGCGGCCAGCCTCAGCAACTTAGTGAAACCCTGTTTCAAAGTAAAAATAATAATTTAGGGCTGGGGGTGTAGCTCAGGGGTACAATGTCCCTAGGTTCAATCCCCAGTACCACAAAAAAATAAATAAATAAATAAATAAAAAGGGCTGGGAGTGTAGCTCAGTGGTAGAGTGCTCCTGGGTTCAATCTCCGGTACTGGGAAAAAAAAGAAAAAAGAAAAAAAGAAAGGTGGAGCTGGCAGGGAGGGCTAGTGAGGAAGCCGCTCTGGTGACCAAGTGTGAGGCTGTTGAGAACTGGCGACAGGTGGCCGTGGTGGGTGGCAGGGCTGGTTGGGAAGGATGAGGTGAAAGAGGCCTTACAGGTCTGGGCATTGGCTTCAGACTCGGGGGTCCAAGCACCTGATGGGCTCTCCATCAGCATCTGCTCGATGGCACCCGTTAATTTGGACCCTGGGGAACTAGCAACTAACAAAACAACCAAAGTGTTTGCCTCTTGGAGTTTATATGAGAGAGATAATTTGCAAGTAAACAGGTACAACGTGTGAACTGTACGTCCTGTAAAAAGCATCTCGGGCTGGGGTGTAGCTCAGTGGTAGAGCCTGCCTTGCATGGGTGGGGCCCTGGGTTCCATCCCCAGCCGCCCCCCCCACATCCTGCACAAAATGAGTCAGGAGAGGAACAAGAATAGTCAACAAAGACCTCTTGAGAAAGGGACACTGGCACAGAGAAGTCTGAATAAAGGGAAAAGGAGCAAGCCATGTGGCTGTCTAGGAAAGAACAATCCAGAAGAGGAAACAGCAATACAAAGGCCTCAGGCAGGGTGCGCGGGGAGGTGTCTGCACCAGGAGCCAGAGCAGAATGAATGAGTTTGCAGGGTGCAGGTGTGTGTGATGAGGATCGGTCTGGTCTGTTTAAGCCTTTATCAGTCATAGTAAGAACTTAGAATTTGTGTGTGTGTGTGTGGGGTCACTGGGGATTGAACCCAGGGGGCATTCTACCTCCAAGCTACACCCCCAGCCCTATTTTATTTTTGAGACAGGGTCTCACTAAGTCGTTGAGATTGGCCTCAAGCTGCAGTCCTCCTTTCTGAGTCTCCCAAGTACCCGGATTACTGGCATGCACCGCCGCACCCAGCTCAAGATCTTAGAATTTTGTTGTTTTTGTGTGCTTGCTTATTTGTTTTTGGTGCTGGGGATTGAACCCAGGGCCTTGTACATGCTAAGCACGTGCTGCCACTGAGCTGTGTTCCCCAGCTACACAACTTGGAATTTTAGTTTAAATGGAATAGGAAGCTATTGGAGGGTTTTGAGCAGGGAAGTGTCATAAACTAATTTATGTTTTTATTTTTTTATTTTTGGTACTGGGGATTGAACTTGAGTTATGCCCCCAGCCCTTTTTATTTTTATTTATTTATTCATGTTTGTGGTACTGGGGTTGGAACCCAGGGGTGTTCTACCTCTGAGCTATATAGCCCCAGTCCTTTTTATTTTTTGTTTTGAGACAGGGTCTTGCAAAGTTGCTGAGGCTAAGCCAGGCGTGGTGGTGCATGCTTGTAATCCCAGTACTTGGGAGGCAGAGACCAGAGGATCTGGGTTCGCGGCCAGCCTCAGCTACTTAGTGAGGCTCTCCGCAACTTCGTGAGACCCTGTTTCAAAATAAAGAATAAAAAATAGGGCTGGGTGTGGAGCTCAGAGGTTGAATGCCCCTGGGTTCAATCCCCAGTACCTCAAAAAAAAAAAAAAGTTGCTGAGGCTGGCCTTGAAGTTGCAACCTCCTTTCTCAGCCTCCCAAATTCTGGGATCACAGCATGCGCCGCCATGCCTGGCTTCACTCTATCATTTTGTGCGTAATAAAGTGTAGGGGGCACAAGTGGGACCAGGGTGAGCCACAGTAATCCAGGAGAGAACAATGGCAGCTTGAGGTACAGTGAAGGGCAGTGGGTTCCCTGTATATTTTGAAAACCAATAGAACGGATGTGGGGTGTGAGGGAGTGAGAAAGAGGAGTCTAGAAGGGTGGCAGGACTTTTAGTTGGAGCATCTAGGTGAGTGGCAGAGTTTCCTGAGCTGGGAGAGGCACGAGCTGATTTGGGGTGGAAAAGACAGTCACTCACCGAAACGCGAGGTGCCAGTTGGATGTTCAACAGAGGTGTCAACTGTGGTAGCTACGAAACAGCTCTGGGGCTCGGGTGGGGGGGAGAGTTTGGAACCAGAGTCAAATTCAGAGATAAATGTTTGGGGGGTGGGCATGGAGAAGAGGGAGGCCGGAGATAATGTAGGTTTGGAGATTGGGGAAGTGCAGCTACCAGAGATGGATATGGGAGGGGGGGGTCCCGTCCACTTCCTGCCTTCTGGGGTCCCATCCACTTCCTGCCTTCTGAGGCCACCTGCTCCTGTCCGCCCCCAGGGAACGCCCAGAACACCCTGGCACAGCCTACGGTGTGGCTCACCATCGTCCTCACCACGGTCGTCTGCATCATGCCTGTGGTCGCCTTTCGGTTCCTGCGGCTCAACCTGAAGCCAGATCTCTCTGACACGGTGAGAAATGGGGCGGTCCGCTTTGGGGGACCGAGACAGCGTGGTGGGCGAAGGCCCCTCTGCCTTGACCACTCGAGGGGCTGTTTCTGGGCGGCGTGGCTGCTCAGGGCCTCATGGCCATCCGCTCCTCCTCGGACACGCCTGTGCCTCCGAGGTCCCTGTGCCGGCCTTTCCTCGTGCTCCGGGCCCCCTCTCCATGGTGGTGTCTGACGGAGGCTCCTTCCCTGGGCCCACCAGGTGCGCTACACCCAGCTGGTGAGGAAGAAGCAGAAGGCCCAGCACCGCTGCATGCGCAGGGTGGGCCGCACGGGCTCGCGGCGCTCTGGCTATGCCTTCTCGCACCAGGAGGGCTTCGGCGAGCTCATTATGTCTGGCAAGAACATGCGGCTCAGCTCCCTGGCGCTGTCCAGCTTCACCGCCCGCTCCAGCTCCAGCTGGATCGAGAGCCTGCGCAGGAAGAAGAGTGACAGCGCCAGCAGCCCCGGCGGCAGCGGGGCCGAGAAGCCCCTCAAGGGCTGAAGACCTGGGTGGACCGCTGTGCTGGTTACCAGGGTCACCATGCACGCGGGACAGCGGCAGCGTCTCGGAATCGTGGGTCCTCATCCTTGCTCCTGGTGGACTCTGTCCTGCTGGTTCCGGCAGCTGGGGAGAAGGAGGAAGCGGCCCCTGGGCAGAGCAGGGGAAGCCGCAGCTGTCACCGCCATAGGGGACCAGACGTGGAACCAAAAACGAGACAAAACTGTGAGAGATCGGGGTGCCCCTGCCCTGCCCGGGAGACCACAGGGAGACTGTAATCTCCACATATTTTTTTACTCCCACTCCCCAGAGGGGCCCCACGGCCCCTGTTCCTGAATTACACAAGAATGTATCATGCCGGGAAGCCAGAGACCTGCTGGGGCCTCCGGGCCCCTCACATCGCGTATGTCTCTTTGATTTGTGTTTGTGTCCAGTTTGGTTTTGTCTTTTTTTTTTTTTGGCAAGTGGAGGAGGCCTTTATGTGACTTTTATGTTGTGGTTGGTGTCTTAACTCCCCCCCGGGAAGAGGAGACCAGCACACGCTGGGACCCCCGACCTGGCAGGGTGGTTTGGGGGGAGCCGCATCTCCTGGTCACCCTCCAGTCACTAGTGCCCTCGTGGGCTAAAGGGGCTGGCCAGGGAGGGAGGAACTGGCAGCCAGAGGGTGTCGGAGAGTCAGAAGGAGGGTTTGGCCCTGTCTCCTTCGCCAGGCCCTCCCCAGTGCACACGGATCTGTTCCTGGCCTCTGTAAGTCCTGCTGGTTTGGGGCTGGAGCCTGGAAAAGCTGCCCCATCCTTCTCAGTGAGCTAAGGCTGAGCACGGAATTCCGAGGGGGCAAAAAGAGTTGTCTTTCATTTTAAGTTTGGTCCCAAGTCCCTTAGCCAACTTCCCTTCTCCCTCCTCATCTGTCGCTCTCTTGCACCGATACCCCAGGACCCTGAGGTAGAGCCCAAAGGGGAAGCTGGCCTCTCTGCCAGCTTCTCCCAGGAACGGGGACCCACTCTCCAGGCCCAGCACCTGGGAAGAGGTGAAGGAGGAGGCAGAGGCAGGCTCAGGCCAGGTGAGTCTGAGCGGGAGCCTGTCCGTCTCTCTCCGTCACCCATGCCCATGAGCGGTCCCCCAAGTCAGGCATTTCCCAAGCTGGTGGCTCCCTAATCCGCCTCAGTAAGAGACCTTTCCTCTTCTTTGGTAGTGCAGCGTGTGTGGGGGTGTCGAGCTGGGAGTCTTAAATGTTCATGGAAGCCAAAGGAGCCGAAGGTGGGTGCAGCGAGCCAGAGGTGAGGGAGGAGTGGGGGAGGGGAGGTCTCGAGGGGAAATCCCTTTTGGCCACACAGTTTACAAACCCAATATCGTGTCTGTATGTGTGTCTCTCAAGGTGAGAGTCTGATTTTTATACCAAAGAGGAAATGATTTTTTTTTCATATTTGGTTGGTCTATATTATATATAAATATATATATACAGCTATATATATATATATTATTTTTTGGTTCTCTCTCGTTTTTTAGGGAGGGAGGAAAGTACCAAGTTGCATTGAGCTGTAATTAAGGAACATTCTGTATAATTTATGACACATTTCTATACTTGCAGAAATTATATCATTTTATGGATATAAAAGAAAAATACCTTTTTATAAAATTACGATTTCTGAGAAGTGTGTAATTTGTCTCTTTTTCTGATATTTAACCAAGACTGATGGTAAAAGTCAAGACAGATAGAAACTGTCCCTCGAATAGAGTCAAGTGGGTGGGTCTAGGGAGGTGTGGAGAAAGGGGACCCTGGCGGGGGACAGTACCTCCTTTGTTTGCACACCTGCGGGTCTGAGTTTCAGCTGGGAGATGCATCGCTAGGTCAGAGCTTGGGGACTAATTGTTCATTTGATGACTGGTGCTTGGGACCTTGAACCAACTGCTGTTCCAAACTCAGGCCCCTTGTTCTTCATGTGCCAGACGGGCGTGCCCATGCAGGGAAGTACCAGCTGAAGTTATTTAGTGTGTGTGTGGTGCTGGGGATTGGACCCAGGGGCATTCTACCTCAGCTATACCCCCAGCCCTATTTTATTTATTTTTAAAATTTTATTTATTTATTTATTATTTATTTATTTATTTGCGGTACCGGGGATTGAACTCAGAGGCATTCTACCTCCAAGCTATATATCCTAGCCCTATTTTTTATTCTTTATTTTGAAACAGGGTCTCACAAAATTGCAGAGGGCCTCACTATGTAGCTGAGGCTGGCCGTGAACCTGCGATCCTCCTGTGTCAGCCTCCCAAGTACAAGCGTGCGCCACCATACTTGGCTTTTATTTTTTATTTTGAAACAGGGTCTTGGCTAGGTTGCCCAGAGTCTATCGCTAAGTTGCTGAGGCTAGCCTTACACCTGTGATCCTCCTGTCTCAGCCTCCCAAGTACTGGGATTCTAGGCGTGCGCCACCACGCTTGGCAGGTAAATATTTTAAGGTGTCTTTTTCTTCCCTCTTTCCTCATGTCTTGAGCAATGATACCAGCCTCAGAGCTTCCTGGCTTTTCTTTTCTTTTCTTTTCTTTTCTTTTCTTTTCTTTTCTTTTCTTTTCTTTTTTCTTCTCTTCTCTTCTCTTTTCTCTTTTCTTTTCTTCTCTTTTCTTTTCTTTTTTTTTTGTGGTACTGGGGATTGAACCCAGGGGCGTTCTACCTCCAAGCTACACCCCCAGCCCTATTTTTTATTCTTTATTTTGAAACCGGGTCTCATGAAGTTGCGGAGGGCCTCACTAAGTAGCTGAGGCTGGCCACGAACCTGGATCCTCTGGTCTCTGCCTCCCAAAGTACTGGGATTACAAGCGTGCGCCACCACGCCCGGCGCTCTTCCTGGCTTTCTAGTGAATATCAAGGAGCCTCAGTAGTGTAGACCAGGATTCCACAGAAGGTCTGCATTTTCCACTAGACAGAGGGTGTGGGGAAGCCCCGGGTCCCAGGAGAGCACAGCCTGCTCATGGCCGCCCACAATGGAATCCAGCCCTCCCCAGGCTGGCTGCCCCTCCGTCCCAACCAGTCTGTTCTGTCTTGGGACAACACTCTCCCCTTCTTGGGAAGGGAGTTCCAAGCAGGTGCCGAGCTCAGAGGGAAGCACGAAGATAGGATCAGCTTCCTCTGAGGGACAAATAGTCCCAGGCCTGGCACTGTCACTCCAGCTCCACGTGGGCAGAGCCCGCCCGGCCTGGCTCGGGGGTTTCTGGAGCCCCAAGCCTCAGGCAGCCAGTGGCATCTGGCCTCAGTCCCTCTACCTCCTGGGACACAGAACAGGCCTTAATCCTTGAGGTTGGCTAGGCCCTCGACTTTGTTCCTGCTGGCTTTCACCCTGACAGAAAGACCCCCATCTTCCCATGACAGCCCCCCGCCCTGCTCGTGCCTCCTGCCCCAGCTGTCTCCAGCGCTGACCCACAGCGAGGTTTCTAAGGGCAGTTGAGGACCTTTAGCCTTCCAGAATGTTCTCCCCTGCTCCTCCTTGGCAGCCTCAACCCTATGTAGAGATCTGAGGGGACGAGGGCTTTGCACCTGCAGGGTATTTACTCTCCTTGCCACTTCCAGACAATTTTCTTCCCTCTTTGTATCAACACCTCTTTTTTTTTTTTTTTGGCGGGGTTTGAACCTGGGACATTCTACCTCCAAGCTACACCCCCAGCCGTATTTTTTTTATTCTTTATTTTGAAACAGGGTGTCACTAAGTAGCAGAGGGCCTCAGTAAGTAGCTGAGGCTGGCCGCGAACCTGGATCCTCCGGTCTCAGCCTCCCAAGTACTGAGATTACAAGCGTGCGCCACCACACCCGGCATTCAACACCTCTTTTGAGTCGCCTCCACCCAGATTCTCCATGTTCTCCCCTCTGGGCCACAGGCATCATTGTTGGGTGTTCGGTGTTGGGCACCTTGGGTCTTTTTTTTTTTTTTGATACTAAGGATGAACTCAGGGCCACACCCACAGCTCTACTTTATTTTTTATTTTGGAACAGGGTCCCACTAAGTTTCTGAGGGTCTTGCCAAGTTTCTGAGGCTGGCCTGGAACCTGTGCTCCTCCTGTCTCAGCCTCCCAGGTACTGGGATTACAAGCGTGCAGCACCACCCCAGCACACCTTGGGTTTTACTGTGTTCTGGTCCCTGGTCCCACAGGATCCCAGTGCCTTCGCGACTGTGTGGATGCCAATTTCATCTGCTGTCCTGATTTTGTTCTGCCTTGCTTCTAAGGGCATTCACTTCAAATGAATGAAGAAATGCTGCGCATGGGCACCTCACTATCATCCGGAGCAGCTCCACCTCTGAAATTTCAAAATCCAGGATTGAACAGTCAGATCCTTCCGTTCTCCTTCACCTGTGCTCCCAGCTCACCTTGTGACATCCTTCCTTTTCTCTTGTTCCCTTCCTTCTTTCTCTTTTTTTTTTTCTTTTCCTTTTTTTGTGGTAATAGGGATTGAAACTAGGGATTGTGGTACTAGGGTAAAAACCCAGGGAGATTCTACCTCTGAGCTACACCCCCTTTTTATGTTTTTGTTTTGAAACAGGGTCTTACTAGGTTGCTGAGAGTTTCACTAAGTTGCTGAGGCTGGTCATGAACCCTTGATCCTCCTGTCTCAGCCTCCCAAGTACTGGGATTATAGGTGTGTGCCATCATCTCTTTCTCTTCCTCCTCCTCTTCCTCCTCCTCCTCCTCCTCCT